>BQNB010005331.1:2728-102687 GCA_026074375.1 Tanacetum coccineum | reverse complement strand
GACTAAGGATCGGGGGTTGTTAGGCCCAAAATTGAAGACAAAGATAACTTTGAACTTAAGGGCCAATTTCTCAAGGAACTATGAACTAACACCTTCAGCGGTTCGGATCATGAAGATGCAAACGAACACATTGAGAAAGTTCTTGAGATCGTGGATTTATTCCGCATTCCAAATATTACTATAGACCAAGTGATGCTTAGAGCATTCCCTATGTCCCTTACCAGAGTCGCAAGTCGATGGCTATGAAACAAACCAACTGGTTCGATTACAACCTGAGAAGATCTGAAGACTAAGTTTCTAAGCAAATATTACCCACCTACTCGTACTGCAAAGAATACGGAGGAAATCAACAACTTTCAACAAGAGCCGGACGAAAACCTCTATCAAGCTTGGGAACGATTTAAAGAGCTCTTAATGAAGTGTCCTCAACACTATTTAACAGAGATGCAGGAGGTAGTCTTGTTCTATAATGGATTGGATGTTCCAACTCGACAATTATTGATTCACGATGTGCAATACCATCAAAGACTGTTGCCGATGCAAAAATAGCCATCCAAGAAATGGCTGAATACTCTTAAAAATGGCACAATGGAACATCAAGAGTCAGAAGTACTGAAACTTCTGATGGATTAGGAGCAATACAAGCACAATTGAACAACCTTGGAAGAGAAATCAAAAAGGTAAATGAAAAAGTTTATGCTGCTCAAGTATGATGTAAACAATGCAAAGGACCCCACTACACCAAAGATTGCCCACTAAAAGAAGAAGGGAAAACCCTAAAAGAAGCTTACTACACGTAATTTGGTGGACCTTTTCAAGGAGGGGGATATAGAGCAACAGCTCCAGGATTCTATCAAAGGAACAATGCAAATCCTTCATACCAAGAACGAAGGCAATCAATGGAAGATACCCTGAGCAAATTTATGGGAGAATCAGCAAAGAGACACGAAGAAAACTCCAATTTAATTAAAGAAATATGAACTTCGACAGATGCTGCCATTCGTAACCAAGGAGCATCTATTAAAACTTTAGAAATCCAAATCGGGCAAATGAGCAAGGTACTACAAGAAAAAGGATTTGGAAGCCTACCTAGATCTACTGAAGTAAATCCGAGAGATCAAGTCAAGTCAATTTCAACTACAATTGAAGCTGATTCGTACCTGAATACGCCGTATCCACTGAAAAGAGCCCGACAAACAACGATTCCGTTTCCAAGTCGTTTGAATGGTTACTACTGTGAAGAAAAGAAGGGATCCTATGGACCACAATTCTCGGAAGCTTACTCTGAAGCTTCATGATCCATACCCTAAAGAAGAAAGACCCAGGGAGTTTCACTTTACCTTGCTTTATTAATAATGTTTGCTTTGATAATGCCCTTGTTGATTTAGGAGCTAGCGTTAGTGTTATGCCTCTCTCGACCTACCTTAACTTAGGATTAGGTGAATTAGCTCACACTAAATTAATAGTTGAATTAGCAGACGAGACTGTGAAATATCTAAAAGGAATAGCTAAAAATGTACCAATAGGAATTGATAAATTTACTTTCCCCATAGACTTTATAATTCTAGATATGCCCGAGGATATCAAAGTTCCCTTGATCCTCGGAAGACCATTTTTGTCTACCACCCGTGCTAAGATTGATGTTTACAAAAGAAAGATTACTTTAAGGGTCGGGGAAGAAAGGATTGTTTTCACAAGTGTTAAACCTACTAATAGTTTAAATAAGAGGGTCTACATGCTAAGTTTGAGAGAAAGAATGGAAATTGATTTAGAAGCTAGGCTAATGGGAGAGACTTTGGTGTTAAATAGATCACTAAACCCTTTCTTGGAAGATGACATTGAATTAAATGATCTAAATAAATCATTTGAGCTTAAGAGAAATCAAGAAGATGATTTGATTCCCACCATTAAAGAAGGTGAGGTAATTGGGGAATTTAGAACCAGGGATGATGAACTTGATATTGGAATTGATGATTACCCTAGTTATTGTGACTATGATAAGAAGATCCATATAGATTATGCTCACAACTTAAATTTTTCTTGCATGATAGGATTTGAATTTATACACGCTAACTTTTTCCCATTATTGTATGTCAATGTGATGTCCAAAAAGTTTCATAATTCTATAATAAAAGAAAAGATGGTGTACAAAAATAATGTTGTAGGGGCTTTAATGAATGTGCTTTATTTTGGTTGGAACATTTTCTGTCGTAACAGGATTTTGCAGTTTTAGAAATATTGGGGAATGCTTTATAGTGATGAAGGACATGGGCGATGTTATTTTTGGCGAACCATTTTTAAGAGAAGTTGGAATTAAAACAAGATGGTTCAAAGGGATAATTACCATTTACAATGGTAATGATGAAGTAACTTACCAAATGGTGCGATCACATCTGAGGTTTAAACACCACACTAATGAGCAATGCAACAAGATTCCTCCATTATTGAAGGTAAGTAAAGATGATGAGATGAATGGAATCTTGCATGCATATCAAAAGCTTAAGGGGTTCTACAAAGGAGTATTGAATTTAGGACCCGATTACATTCGAGATGCGAAGACGGAAGAATGGCTCACACGCGAGCACATTAGCGTGCATGAGATGGAATGGTTAAGAGAAGCTGAAGAAAAGTCTAACTTAAAGACTTCACTGTAAACAAAAGTGCTTCCCGGGAGACAACCCGGATTGTTATTTAATTTTATCGAGTCTGTCTTTGTAGACATCAATATGGCGTATCCTCTCCATACCATACGGCGTATTGATTGTCTGGACGTTATCAGTCTTTACTTTTTATGCACTTAAAAAAACATTATTGTCAGTTCTGGTAATACGGCGTATTCATGCACATGATACGACGTATTCACCAGACTGACCAGTATTTAGTTTGATTAGTTTATTTTAAATTAAACGTAGGTATCAAGATAGGAATGCACGTGTTTTTTCCTATGTTTTATATAGGACCTAGTGAAAAAAATATCGATGAATATTGGTGGAGAATGTTGATCCCACGCCTTGATCGATTCTTTATGAAGTAAAGAGTTTGTTACCTTAGAAGAATCCAAAATAACAAAGATTGAGACTTTGTATGTATACCAAAGTGTATGCGGAATCTACACTTTGATACTCTAGAGAAGTTTATTAATGGAACAGTAATGACCAAAAATAAACAATGAACACAAAACTCACTGCTTCAATATTATTAAAATAATACGAGTACTCTTGAAGTACTGGGGTTACAAACCTTGAAGCTATTACAAATTTTCTCTCTAAGTATTTCTAGCACTTGAAAAGTATCTCAAAAAGTTCTGGTTTACACTACACTTAGGATCTCCTTTTATAGAATACAAGGAGTCCTTTACAAAGATAACAACCTATCTTTTAGGATCAGTTAGTTACAATTCATATTTTAAAACACCCGAAATTATCTCATGCATTCTTATATTCAGTTTAGCAGCTTTGACTTTCTGCAGTACTAACATCCTTCTTACTAGCAGTATTAAGTTAATTTGCCAGTAATAATTTAGTTCTGGCAATGTACTAACTCCTTTAGTATGTGGCGTATTAAGTCATAGAAGAGTTTATCCTAACAATCCTCCACTAAACTTATGTTTGTCTTCAACAATCAATCAAGTTTCTTCTGAATAAACTCTTCTAGTTTCTTCCTATGCTGATGATTCTTTCATACAATTCTGTCACTTCTTGCAACTTGGTGATCTTATAAACTCTGAGTGAGTTCAAAGCATTGGGAACTCTCATGATCTACCTCCAATTTTCTACTTAACTTCTTTGTTAAATCTCTTGGCTTAATGGTACTTCTTCTTTGTCAACATATGAATTGCCAATCCATTTCAAATCTAAAAAATATGGATACCACAAAAATCACATATCTCCAGTTTAAAAGATTGTATGTCATGCTGATCTCTCTTAAATCTCATCATCTTCATAAGGTCTCAAACAAAGTATTGTAGATCTACCTAATGCATCAGATCAATTCCTTTTTGGTCTGAGTACTATATCTTTTCTTGACTAATTGAATAATTCTATCTAATCAATCTATCAAAAGTCTTTCAAGCTCTCACTTTGTATCTTATAATTTCTTTGAAACTTCCATCTCTCTGAATACTGGATAGTACATGAAAGTCTCTGTCAACACACATGTCTTCCAATCCACAATATGAAACTTGTAGATATTGATTCAACCTTTAATAGGAGCCTCTTTCTTGGTACTCTATCCAAAAATTCCTTTGAGGTCATCTTTCTCACATCTTCTTCTAGTTTTTGTCATCTTCCTTGTGCTTTTTTTTCTAGGAATGGACTTCTTTTTCTTTGCTCAGGTTCTTTAACACCTTCTTTTCAACTCGTTTTGGTATAATCTCTTCCTCACTACCCTTTTCAGGAGACTTTTCTTTTGCAGAGACTCTTGATTTTCAATTCCATTTTTCTGCATACATAGGTTCAATATTTTGATTAAAATCTCACCACTATTTAAAGATTGGCCATAACTGTCATTGTATGACATTCCCTGATGTCACTTATTCTTGTAGTTCCCCTGATTCTTCAAGTATTTGATCATATTTCTTCTTGCTTGGGCAACTGTCTTTGGCTTCATTTTTTGAGAATGATATCTGATGACTGAAGGATCATTCCAATCATATTTATTAGCAGTCTTGGCTTCATCCATAACTCTTTTTCTTTACTCTTCATCCCATTGTCTTGCAATTCTATCATCTCTTGCAATCTGAGCTCTTTGTTCCTCATTCATTTGCTCTTCAAGTCTGATTGCTTCAGCATAACTCAACCTTTCTTGCTCAAGCTCCTTCTTAGACTTCTTCTTGGGCTCTTCCTCTATCATTATGGCTTTTCCCTTATCTTGTCTTGATCTTTTCTCTGCACTCCTTCTTGTATAGGTAACAGTTCCTCCAGCAGTACTAAGACTTACCTCAGCAGTACTAACTATTGGAACTTCTTCACTAGCAGTACCTTTCTTTGCACCAGCAGTACTAATTTCATCACTTGCTTTCTCACTGCCCTCTTGATCTTGAATGACTTCAGTTGGAGTCACTTCTTGAATAAATATTTCAGTATCAGTACTTGCTTTTTCTTGAACCCCTTCATCAGAGAACTTCCTCCCCTGTTTGGAAGAATCATCTTCAAAGACTTCATCATCTGAAAGAACAACCTAGTTGTCCTCTTGCTTTCCCAATCTTTTATCTGGAGTCTCTTCTTCTTGACCCTGAGAATAAGCTTAGTATAAGCAGAACTATAGGTTTTCTTTGTCTTCATCAAGTCGCTCTTAAAAACTCCATCCTTGTTATGTCAGGAAAGTGTTGTAATTAAATTCATCATTTCTTGATGTTTCAAAACTACCTATCATACTTCCATGTGATGTGAAACAGCATGGAGAGGTGAGTCATGGGGTGTAGGAAGATGGTGTTCTGTTCAGGTTGAGTTGTCGTGTGGTTTGAAGGGGTGAGAGTTTTGAGCAGGTGAGGGTGTGTAGGTGATGGTTGATGTAGGTGAGGTGAGTAGGTGATGGTGTTGAGCAGGGGCTAGGTTCAGGTGAGGTGAAGGTGTAGGTAAGGTGAAGATGTGATTCTTGAAGGTGATGTTGAGGGTTCAGTAACTTCTAACTATTAAGGAATAAAGCAAACCTCTGGCTGAATTATCCTGAGACCCTCTTTCATATTACTAACACTTTCATACTAAGAGGGAGGGAACATTGATATATTCTTGTGTGTCTGTTGAAGTTGGTGGTACTCTGCACATATCTAGGCATATCTGACATGAACCTAGAGGTTACATCAAAAAGTTATAGGGACTAGAGATATTAGACACCATTTGCTCATAGATCATATAGTAAAAATAAAACTTCCTATTGTGGCTCCTAAACACTATAATTGCAGCTTGCAATTTATTACTATAAAAGCTCCATAGATTCTGTCTTCTCTTTGGGGCTTAGGCAATGAAGAATGTTATGAAATAAGAAACCTACATTTGAGGTGGAAAAGCACCTTTTGTATAGGATAACTTATCTCTGAGTCAGTGTGATATCCCATAAGAGCCAATTGCTCAAAGATCTCTTGTTAGTTGGAATAGAAGTAATACCATCCTTGATCAGCAAACTTGAGATGTCGCCTTTAAGAACCTTCGGTGTTAGACAAGGTGAGTGACCCATCAATAGTAGCATTTATTCTTGACTTTCGGCATTTTCATCATTAGAAAGCCTCAGCAGACCTCTAAAATTGTTTGATAAATGAGACCACAAACCTTTTGGCTTCTTGGTGAGTGATAGCAAATGTGACCTTTGACTGAGGATTATTCTTATTATCTGATGAAACCCTGCACTTCACGTAGATTTTTCCAGCTAACGCTAACATTGTTGTGCTTTGTAGCAAAAATCCAAACTGGAATGAGTAAAACTGTGAGTAATAGCAGTGGGATATGGACCTATGTTATGTAAGAATGAAGGCTGGAGAAAGTTATTTGCACTTTAATAGAGAAAAACTGAGAGATATTTCGTTGACAACATTTTAATGAAATTTGTGGTTATCGTGAATAAATCATTTGAATATATAGTAGATGCACAAAAGTCCAATTGGTCAAACCCCTATTCCATAGGTATTTGGCGAAAATATCTCAACGGCTCTATTAATTAATGAAAAATCTGTTAGGGCCCAAAACAGTTCTATCGGTAATTCTAGCAGTGTATGAACTTTGGCCTAGCAGTACTAAAATACGCCTAGCAGTATTAACTTCTCCTACCCTATAAGCAGTACAAACTCCAAAGGTTTGTAAGACAAAAAGAATAACTGCACACAATCTCTCTTTCTGTTTTTAGGCTTACATTTCATCTCTCAATTCTTTTGGCTCACTTTTCACTCTGTCTATTTTTCACACAGCTCTCTTTCTGTTTTTGAGCTCACCAATTCTCTTTTTTGTTTTAGCTCACAAATTCATCATAAGTGTATGTTTTTTGGCAAATACAGCCATTATATAAAGGATTGAGGAGTCTGTTTCCAATAGCCGTTTGCTTTGGACTAAGCATTGCTTTCATTAGTAAAACATGGGTGTTGCCAATGATAACCATATAGTTTTGAGTAAATTAAACTATTAAAAGGATTTGTAGTGTCTTTACCAATAGCCGTTTGCTTGGACTAGACCATATTGCTTTATTGTAAAAATAATGGTGCATTGATGACCATATAGTTTTTGTGTAAGCCAATGCTTCATTGTTATAACATGGTGCATTGAGGACCATATAGTTTTGAGTAAACTATCAACTATCAACGGATTTGGAAAGTCTTTACCAGGAGCCGTTTGCTCTGGACTAGTCAATTCTTGATGTGTATTAGACATGGTGAATTGATGACCATTTGTGGTGTGGTGTAACAACCAACACTTTAAGAACAACCAGCATGGTTCCTCCCCTCAAATGATACACTATGGAGTGACCTATATGACACCTCATTGTTTATCCTGAAAAAGTTAGCTTAACACCAAGAAAAACATAATCCAAACATGTTTCATGTTCAACAGTATTAAGTGTGATTCACAAAAGTAACAAACAGCAGTATTAACTATAAGTAACAGTTTTAACAAACAGTGTTAAATATAGCTAGCAGTACTAATTAGACCTAGCAGTATTAATTGACAACCACTAACAGTACTAACATTTAACAGTCTTTACAAAACAAACAAGAGATGTAGGCCTTAGAGATTAAGCATTCCAATACTTGAAACCAAGTACTGAAATCTACCAGCATCAAAACCTTTTGTAAGAAGATCAGCTACATTAAGTTGAGTATCAATTTTAGCCATTTGAATCAACTTTTTAGTATTACAATCTCTTATAAAGTGATGCCTAATCTCTATGTGTTTTGTTTTAGAGTGTTGAACAGGATTTTCTATAATACAGATAGTACTGGTGTTGTCAATGTAAATAACAGTGTTCATAAAATTGTACCCATAATCAAGCAATTGGTTTTGGATCCAGAGAACTTGTCCACAGCAACTTGCAGCAGCCACATATTCAGCTTCAGTTGTAGAAGTGGCAACCACAGTTTGTTTCTTGCATTGCCAAGAAATCAACCTATTTCCCAAAAATTGACAACCTCCAGTGGTTGACTTCCTATCAAGTGTAGCTCCAGCATAGTCACTATCAGTATAAGCAACTAACTCCAATGGAGAATCCTTAGAATACCAAAGACCTAGAGATGGTTTGCCTTTAAGGTATCTAAAGATTCTTTTGACAGCTAAAAGATGGGAAGTTTTTGGGGAAACTTGAAACCTTGCACATGCACAAACTGCAAACATGATATCTGGTCTAGATGCTGTAAGATACATCAAAGATCCAATCATGGATCTATAAAGATGTTCATCAACATCATCAGCATCTGCATCTTTAACCAAGGGCTTTTCCAAATCTGTGGGAGTGGAGGCAGACTTCACATCTGTGTAGTTGAACTTTTTCAAAATTTCATGGACATATTTATCTTGACTGATAAAGATGCCTTTCTTCTTCTGTTGGACCTGCAACCCCAAAAAGAAGGTGAGTTCTCCCATAGAACTCATCTGAAACTTATCCTTCATAAGCTTCTCAAACTCATCACAAAGCTCCTTCTTGGTAGATCCAAAAATGATGTCATCTACATAGATTTGAACAAGCAGTATGTGCCCCTTTTGACTTTTGATGAATAAAGTTTGATCAATTTTGCCTCTTTGAAATCCATTGCTCAAAAGATAAGTGGCCAATGTGTCATACCAAGCTCTGGGTGCTTGATGAAGTCCATATAGTGCTTTCACAACTTTATAAACTTTATCAGGATGGTCAGGATCTTCAAAACCTGGAGGTTGACATACATACACCTCCTCTTCAATTTGACCATATAGGAAAGCACTTTTGACATCCATTTGGTAGACAGTAAAACCCATATAAGAAGCATAAGCTAGAAAGATTTAACAGTACTAACTTTTAACAAACTTTACAAAACAAACAAGAGATTTAGACCTTAGGGATTGAGCATTCCAATACTTGAAACCAAGTACTGAAATCTACCAGCATCAAAACCTTTTGTAAGAAGATCAGCTACATTAAGTTGAGTATCAATTTTAGCCATTTGAATCAACTTTTTAGTATTACAATCTCTTATAAAGTGATGCCTAATCTCTATATGTTTTGTTTTAGAGTGTTGAACAGGATTTTCTATAATACATATAGTACTGGTATTGTCAATGTAAATAACAGTGTTCATAAAATTGTACCCATAATCAAGCAATTGGTTTTGGATCCAGAGAACTTGTCCACAGCAACTTGCAGCAGCCACATATTCAGCTTCAGTTGTAGAGGTGGCAACCACAGTTTGTTTCTTGCATTGCCAAGAAATCAACCTATTTCCCAAAAATTGACAACCTCCAGTGGTTGACTTCCTATCAAGTGTAGCCCCAGCATAGTCACTATCAGTGTAAGCAACTAACTCCAATGGAGAATCCTTAGAATACCAAAGACCTAGAGATGGTTTGCCTTTGAGGTATCTAAAAATCCTTTTGACAGCTAAGAGATGGGAAGTTTTTGGGGAAACCTGAAACCTTGCACATGCACAAACTGCAAACATGATATCTGGTCTAGATGCTGTAAGATACATCAAAGATCCAATCATGGATCTATAAAGATGTTCATCAACATCATCAGCATCTGCATCTTTAACCAAGGGCCTTTCCAAATCAGTGGGAGTGGAGGCAGACTTCACATCTGTGTAGTTGAACTTCCTCAGGATTTCATGGACATATTTATCTTGACTGATAAATATGCCTTTCTTCTTTTGTTGGACCTGCAACCCCAAAAAGAAAGTGAGTTCTCCCATAGAACTCATCTGAAACTTATCCTTCATAAGTTTCTCAAACTCATCACAAAGCTCCTTCTTGGTAGATCCAAAGATGATGTCATCTACATAGATTTGAACAAGCAGTATGTGCCCCTTTTGACTTTTGATGAACAAAGTTTGATCAATTTTGCCTCTTTGAAATCCATTGCTCAAGAGATAAGTGGCCAATGTGTCATACCAAGCTCTGGGTGCTTGATGAAGTCCATATAGTGCTTTCACAACTTTATAAACTCTATCAGGATGGTCAGGATCTTCAAAACCAGGAGGTTGACATACATACACCTCCTCTTCAATTTGACCATATAGAAAAGCACTTTTGACATCCATTTGGTAGACAGTGAAACCCATGAAAGAGGAGTGGAAGACACTTCATAAGATGGTGAGAGATTTCCCAAATCAATGCCTTGATCCTCCTCTTGTGTGCCTTCAATTGTAGGAATTGGTCCCAACAATCCTTCAGAAGTAGCAGTATTAACTTCAGGAGTAGCAGTACTAAGTTCTCTACTGCCAGTATTAACTTGTGGACTGGCAGTATTAACTTGGTGATCATCCAACAAGAACACCCATAAATTTTGTAGCTGAACTGTAGGAGTACCTCCTTGCATGCCTCTACCCAAGCAGGGATCACTAAGAGCTTTAGAAACTCTTTTGGTTCTTCTTAGAGATAAGAAACATGCAAAAAAAGGCATGTAAGCAAGTTGATGAGTCTGTGCCTTCTTAAATCGGCATAAGAGTTCCTTGTTCAGGAATAAGAAGTTGTATTCCTTTGTTTTGGAACAGAAAGACTGCACATCCCAATCCATGATCCAATTGGATGTATTCCTTGTGAATTCTGGTTCTTGATGAGGAGTAGAAGGAAACGCCATAAGATGGTGAAAGATTCCCCCTAATCAATTGCCTTGATCCCGCCTCTTGTGAGTCTTTGTGGTAGGTACTGGTATCACACTCAATCCTTCAACGAAGTAGCAGTTTTTCAACGTCAGAGTCCAGCAGTCCGAGAACTAGTTCTCTAATCCTGTATTAACTTGTGGGCTAGCCAGTATTAACTCGTTACTTGTGGTCTAGGCAGTATTAACTCTGGTGATCATCAATACCATCTATCCTGAAAAGCTTGCAATCCTCTGATTCCCAGCTTGATCTTTGTAATTGTACATCATCCACAGATTGAGGTGTAATATTCTTCAAAGTATGAAAGCATCCTTCCAAGATTGGCATGAAAAATACATATCTTGATCTTTTTGAGGGATTTGTTGGACTCAGAACCTTTTGAATACCTGCGAAACTCATTAGAAAGTCCTGAATCCATGGCACTCTATTTCCATAGTTAGGTTAGAGAAGAATCAAGATTCAAAGGACACTTGGGACCATGTCCATCTCAAACATGGTTTATTCCTCTAGAAAAACCAACATGCAAGTTTTCCTGTTTTCCTAGGTTCTAATGTTTGTAAACCCTTAAAAAGCTTTGCTACTTAAAGAATAAGCCCAACAAAAAAACTTCTTCACTTTTGACCATCAAACTTCGCCCACTTATCTAGTATTAGATTGTAAGTGACATCCAAATGGACTCTTCATAAAATCCTTGAGCTGGGTTTTACTACCCTAAAAGAGGATCACTCGAGCTTCAAATCCTTAGCTTAAATTGGGAAATCCAATATCCTAATCTTATCGACTAACGTTTATCTTTAAGCATACTTAATAAATGGCTTAGAATTTACGTAGAGACCCTTCTAAAAACATTAAGGACAATGTTTAATTCTAGTATGGGGGGGATTTATCGATTTGATGATTTGATTATGCCTGCAGTCGTTGTTTTCGCGTAATCCCGTTTTTACCACCAAAATTTCAAAAAAATGAAAAAAATTTCAAAAATAAAATAAGTGTTTTGTCACAATTTTGACTTTCCTGCTGGGTAGAATAAGAATAAATTTTGACCCGATCGAGCGTGTTGAGCTCTAGCTTGTTCCTTAACGATTAGGCTAAGCGTTCGCAGAAATTCGCGAAGAACGAAAAATGATAGAGTTGATTATGAGTTGGATGCTAAGAAATGATTAGTTGGAAATCTTAAGAGCTCATGTATGCAATTTGTGGCTTTTTCTCCCATAAGCTTCTAATCGGATTAATATATGTGCTATTTTTGGAGATTAAACTTAAATCAATAATTTTTATGTAGTGTATAACAAAAATTTTAGTCTTAGTTCAAATTTATACTTGAATTTTTCAAAAAGAAGTCTTCTCTATATAAAAAAAATAAGCTATGTGTATACGGGAAACCTAAGAGTTTTTGAAACCTAAGGTCCGTGAGTCCCGATACTAGTCTCTGTGGGGTGTCAAAAGCCTGGTCACTTAGCCGCAAGGTTGGGATGTAATAAATAATCTCGCCTTTACTTATTTACATGTTTTATAAGATAAACGAGTATGTAAAAGAGTTTGTAACAAGCATGTATCCCCCTCGCGGGTTTATAAAACATGTAAAATAAGTAAAGGCGAGGTTATGAATCTCACCTGATAGGTAGATGTAATAAATATTCTGAAATGAAAGCTCACGACCTTATCACAATCTTAACAGGGAAGGTTGATATAGCAAATGATAGTAAACAGCCACGTCACGCAACCTGAGTAAATATGTTGAGTCTTAGGAAGATTGTACTCTAGAACTTTAGTTTTAAGAGTTATGAGTTTGATTGAAGAGTTTGGAATTATTGTATCACCGTTCGGGCCATCATAATTCAGAAGTCATTCAGTAAATGTTTGAGGAGCTAGGGCACTTTAAATCGTAAACCCAACAACTCAGTCAGAACGTAATACCAAGATGAAACTCCTTAATATGAAGCTCCCTAGTATTGTGATATGATATAATCGGTTTTAAGCGTTTTAATCAATATCTGGAAATGTTAAGCACGAGAAGCGTTAATTAAAGTTATGTCTTGTAAGGTTTTAAACATGATTTTATACTTTTTCAAAATGTTACATTTTAGACCCTTGAGTTTGAAAAGTGGCAAAATATACCCTTGGGGTTTGCACTTTTACGAGTTTGGTCCTTCAAGTTTAAAAGATATACAAAGTAAACCTTGTACTTTGGAAAGTGACATAATAGACCCCTATAGTTATAACTTTGATAAAATGACATATTCAGCCCCTTTAGTTATAAGTTTCAGAAAGTTACGATATATACCCCTTGCATGGATAATATTTACAAAACATGTCCAAATTGCCATGCAAGCTTATTTTAACATTTCAAAAGATATTTATAAGTTATAATAAACTAAAATATGAAGTTTTAACGCAACGCAAGTTTAAAATAACGATTCGTTAGGCTAGGAAGCAAAACGGGTTAAATTAGGGTTTCAAAACGTAAACGCGCGGGTTTTAAGTTCAAATTCCTTCATTAATCAATAAAGTGGTTATTTTAACATTAGTTAAGCATGCTAGGATAGATTATAACAATATTTAATCATTATAACATTTAGTTTTAAGAAAAACATAAAATTAGGGTTCCGGGTGGTTTTGGATCAAAATGGAAATTGAGCATGAATTGAGTTATGAAACTTTAACAAGAGTATATTTAGGATCATATGAACATTATAAGAGTGTAGGAGCAGAAGTAGAACATTCAAAACCTGGGTTTGAGCTTTAAGGAGCAAAAATGGTGGAAATGGGTCGTTTCGGGTAGTATTTCCACTCGTACGCCTTGTATCTTGTTCCTGGGGCTTCAAATCTTCAAAGATTTGCTTGTTTCTTGTTCTTAATCTCTTTTAGCACTTAGTGTAGGCAAAGTATTGCTGCTATAATGGGTAAGGATGATAAGAGATTGGGGGGGTATAGAATGAAGTGAATGTTTATGCTTCTATTTATAGTTGAATGAGACCAAGAGGGCTAAGGAACTTCTATGATCTGATCAAGACATGTGTAAGAGCTAGAATATGATGTATTGAGGCTATGAAAGGAGTTGTGGAGGTCTAGTATGTAGAGTGAAGGTGTTGGACACATGTCGCGGTTGTTTCTAGCAAAAGAGAGGCCATGTGCCTTCATTTTTAACCAAGAAATGGTTCTAAAAGTATGTGGTAAAGCTGGCTTAAGGGGTTTCAGAAGGATTTCAATTAAGTATCCTCTAATGCTATCTATAATCCTGAAAATAATCCTATTTCTTGGCACATGTATGGGTCCTTAAATGGCCCAAAGAAGGCAAAGAAGAGGTGTGCGGGTTTGTTTTGAGCTCGACATGGGTTTTCATAAGTTTTCTTGCTTGCATTTCGTGTATAATGATTAAGGATGGTTGATATATGTTACTAAGGTCTGGATTAACGTTTATTAGCAAAAATTTTCAATTGGTTTGGGTTAAAACGGGTTAAAATGAAGAAATGAGGTCACGGGTTCCATTTGGTACGGTTTAGGGTTTTCTTGACTTTCTTTGCTTATAATTCGTGTACATTAGTGACCAAGGATTGATAGATTAATTGATCCTAGGTATAATATTGAGGTTTATTATTATAATTGAGTGATGGTCTAGTTAAAATGGGTTAAAATGGAAAGCGAAATAGTGTCTGTTTGAATTATGGCTCGTATATGGCTTTAGGGTTTTTCTAGCTTTGTAATTCTAGTACATTGTCAGAAGTAAAGATGGATAAATGATGGGATAAATGGTTGTAAACTCATTTTATGAGTTTATAATGACTCTTGGTTGCTTACTTGAGAATGAATTGGTCAGAAATGAGAAAACGGGTTGAATGATTATTTAGGGCTCATTTAGGGTTTCTCGGAATCATTTTACGTACAATTGAAATAAGATAATGAAGTAATGATGAAATAATGATGTAATAGGATTGACATGATTGTAAAATAATTTATTACAACTTATTTGAGTATTAGTTTGGGTTTATAATGGATAAAATTGATAAACGGGCTAGGGTTTACTATTTATCTCGGGTTAAGGTTTAGGGTCTTGAATTTAGGGTTTTGAGTACAAAAAGATGTATGAAAGCTTATGAATAGAATATTTAGGGTTTATACATGGTATAATGAGTATAGTAGCTTGTACACAAGTGTTGGTGAAGAAATTAGAATGAAAATAGAGGTAAAACGGTTATTTTAGATGTCATGCTTAATGACTTGTACATTATGCTTTGAAAACTTATACTTGACTTGGAGAGAGTTTATATTTCAAATGAAATGTTATATTAGTTGTATATATGCTTTAGTAGCTTGTACATTCACTTTAGATATTAAATCTTCATGGAGTTAGGGTTTAGAGGTATACGATAACGGTTTAAAGCCCGTTTTGATATAACATTGCGAATGGTATATTATAGGAATAATGTACTTTGTAATAAGGATATGATGATATTGACTTGACATATTGTGATGTTTGCTTGACATATATGAAGACAGGATGGCCATAGATAGGTTGCGTGAGCTTGTCTACTTTAGTTATGCAAGTTACCTTGCTTAATGAGATATTGACAATGCAAGTAATGTAATAAAGCAAAAAATTTCCCCGTACAATTGTGATCATAGTAAAATAGGTTGATGAAAATTCTTGGGTTGTTATAGTCTCCACCCCTTACAGAAATCTCGTCCCGAGATTTAATTGAAAGTTATAGTGAATAGATGTAGGTACTGGGCATGAATTTGATTTTTATGTTAGGTTAATCAAGGTTACAAGTCCACGTGTGTGATGCATTTATAATTATGTTGTACACCATAATTATAATTACCTCCTTTCACACGTCTACTTATTTTCAAGACTACACCTCTTGATGACAGCCAATAGAATTTCTTCAGATCCTGATAGAACCTGGGTGGATGAAATACTTTGATTTACGAAACCTGTGGGTTATGGGCCTACCATGCTTCTGCTGTGCTACTGTGATCGTAAAGAATCGTTATTCATTAACCTTTAAAAGTCAACATCGAATAAGAATGCTATCACAAGTCTTTGTCAAAATTTTCATACCTAGTGGTATTGAAATCATTTGACATTGTATAGATTCCCCCCCCCTCTTGAGTGTTTTCCTTGTTAATATTTGCAGAATATAATAAGAAAATTTGAGAATACGGGAGAACAATGGAATGAGTAATGTCAAGGAATGATTATGAATTTGTAAGAGAGTTGCTAATCACGTGAGATACAAATTTGGAAATGAACAAATATTGAAGGTAATAAAGGTAATAATGATAATGATTAAGGAATTGTTTGTACAAACGGATTGAAAGAAACTTGTTTGTACGTATGTTATATACTTAAGCCTACTTATTTATAATTTGTCACTTACAAAAAGAAGCGTTCAACTCCTTGTAACTGAGAATTTATAAATTCATAGTTCGGAGGTTTATAATTTCCTTATTCAAATGAAGAAGTGTCCTAATTCATTTCAATAAGATGATCATAAATCGTCTTACCTAAGCATAAAAAAACATGATATGGTAATGTGTAGAAAATGATAGGATCATGAATGGTTAGATAATATTGAGATGTTGATTGTACTGACGCCCATATAATCGAGGATAATAATAAAGGTATGAGGAAAGTATTCAGAGTTGAATATAATAGAATTAATGGAATTGACAAATGATGTCGAGTTTTGATATCATCAGATAACAAGATGTAACGGAATCATCACTTTATTATTTCATGGATAACTTTACATACGAACTTTACATATGAAAAAGAGTTGATACTTATGCTAAGTATCTTGTAGTAGGATAAAAGTAACAGACGACGAGGATTGATGATTGGGGTTTTTAGATTGAAGAAGATTCTGATGAGAGTTGAATATCCTCGAGAGTTGTTTTTAGGGTAGAAATCCTAAAGTGAACAAAATTAAGCTCATCCCTAAGTATGTTTTCCTGTGGCCCTGTTGTTTGCTTTTGAGCACCGATTCGCATAATGTCCTTTCTTTCCACATGCATTACAAGTTACGGATACCGTTTGTAGATTAGTTCTAGTGGTTGATCTTTTGTTTCTGGCAGTCTTTTTCAATTTCCAATCTGTTGCAAGTCCGACACTTGACAGTACAAGGACCTATGTGATGTAGGGTGCACCTTTCACACAAGGGACGATTCCCAGTATACCCATTGGTAGCAGTATAAGTCCTGAAGGTTTCTTGCTTCTTGTTCTGCTGCTGGTGGTGATCATTGTTATGGTTGTTATTGTTATAGTTATTCTGATAGTTGTTGTTGATGATGTTTCCCTTATCCTCAAGCTTTCGTTTACGGTCATTAGCTTCTTGCACAGAATCATGCTTTATTATCTGATCCATTAACCTCTGGGCTATGTTGATGGCTTCCTTCAAAGTTTGAGGCTTCGAGGCAGTAACATTTCCTTCAATACTTCTAGGTAATCCATTGATGAAGACTTCCATAAGTTTCTCGGCGTTTGGTACCATGTTTGGGCATAAGACGGCTAATTCTTGAAATCTCCTAATGTAAGTCTTAAGATCATTTCCTTTCACAACCAAGTTGTAAAATTCGTCTTCCATTTTCTTGACTTCAGTTCGAGGGCAATACTTATCGGTTAAGAGTCTTTCATTCGGTCCAAGTGATTTGATTGGCTTGATCTATTCTAATAGGTTGAGTGTATGAATTCAACTAAGATAGGGCATCATCGGTTAAAGTACCAGTAGCATATGTCACTTTGTTTTCTTTGGCACAGTGGCACGAGAAAATACTGATTCAGTCCGCTCAAACCAGCGAATGAGGCCAACTGCTCCTTCCGTACCATTGAAGTAGAAAGGTTGACAGCTAACGAACTCTTTATAGTTTTTCTGTTTTTTGCTACAGGAGTTTCTGAGTAGGTCCGGTGTTCCTATTGGGATTACTAGTACTTGCCATTGATGCAGCTTGTGCTTTTAGAGCTGAGGAAATGCCATCAATAATTAGTTGCTGGATGGCAGCTAAAGTTATGGCCATTTTTCAGATGTTGACGTCCTTTTGGGAGGCATTCTATCAACATAAGATAACACGTAGTAAGAATGACATCATAAGTTTTGGAAGGTAATACTTAAAAGAAAATGTGATGCTTAAAATGCTTAAAGAGAAATGCTTATTTTTGAATTTTAAGCACTTAGGGGTTACTGTATGATTCATGAAGACGGAGATAATGATCATTTAGTGGAAATGATAATGAAAAGCGATAATTTGGAACAAGTAAGATACGAAAACGGGATTGCTTATAAATATACTTGCCTTCTACTGTAACACAGTCAAGATTTGACAGCATTTTTATTATACCACACATCCCGTGGCTAGGAAAAAGTTCTAAAAAGCTTGATGATTTTGATCCTGGTATATGAACAATCCTAAAGATCCCTCCTGATCTGTTTGGTGACAGCCTTGGGATTTTCTCAAGATTTGTTCAAGATCGGAAATTCCTATAGTGAGCAAAAGCAAATCTTATCTTTTGCCCTAACCGTTCCTTTGAAGTCTGATAATCTATGCTGATTCCCTTAATGTTCGGTTATAGTTTGTTACCACTAATAACGTCCCTTCTCCATTATCTTAGTATCGTTGAAGAGAGAGTCATCTAAGATTCCAAAAATAGTCTTGATTTGTTCCTCATGATGTTGCATCTGAACCTTTTCGTATTTCAAATATCTGAGTGGGGTAGGAGTATAAACTGAGAATGATGGTGATACCAAATCACAAGTTTATATCCGAGATGAATTAGATAACGTAGTTTGAGGAGGAAGAAAGGGAACAGATTCTTTTCTTAGGGTGGTAATAAATTTCTTCAGGAACAAAAAAATATCGCGGATTAAATCGTATGAAGGTGGTAAACCGAGATAGAGTCAAAATAGCTGGTGAAGTAATAGGATCTGGTGGTGAAATAGGTAATTCTTTAGCATAAAATGCTTGTACGTCCTTTAAATAAGGATTATTGTAGAAAGATGAGAATACTGGTGGGATCATATTTTCTTTAGGGTTTTCCGAAGAGTTAAAAGAACTGCTTCCGATGAAGCTGAGAATAATCTATAAACCGAAGTAAAAGTTAAGAATTCAAAAGGAAAAGAGCATCCTCACGATTGGAAGTAGAGTGGTTGGCGAGAAGACAACGTCTGTTAAAACCTATTGTAAATAACAAAGTTATTTATGATTAATATATATAAATAATTATGTATCCTTTACATACTAATCCCGTATTGTAGTGCATGGAGGACTTGATGCTATAAAAGAAATGTGGTTATAAGTTAAGGTTTTTGAACCTTGTTCTCTATAACTCCTGGCGGCTGATACCAATCTGTAACACCCCCATTTTTACATATAGCAGGAATTTAATCTGGGGCATTACTTCATGGATACAACAATCATAATCATAGAAAACGACCCAAAAGAGACGTTTATTCAAAAGATGTTAGGATCACATAAATGGTCCCAAACAAAGAAGCTTCGGTCACTCGAAGTTACAAGACAAAAGTCTAGCTCGAAAGACTATGTTATTTAATGTTTATTAGAAAAGGGCCAGATGTAAAAAAGGCCCCAAAAAGAAAGCCCTCAAAGGCAAATCCTTATTAGTATAAATACACCTAGTCTTAGTCAAAATTAGGTTAGCTTCTCTATTTCAATTTTCATATTAAGGGTTTGTAGCCACTTTTATTTTCTTTCAATCAAAAGTTCTTTAATGTTTAATCTTTTGTGCCATTGATCTTGTGCTTCATCCATGGAATGATCTAGGGATCCTACAATTGGTATCAAGAGCCTACAAGATTGATGTATTGATTTGGTTTGTATTTTTTTTCTATTGATTTCGAAAAAAAAGAGGTTTTTGTTTTTGATTATTTGTTTGTTTTTGATTCTTGATTCATAGATGGTTTATGTTTAATCTAATATCACTCAAACCATCTTGTTAGCAATCAACGATCTCGTGTTTTTCTTTTGTTCATTTTGTTTTGGTTCGAAAAGTAGCAAAAAAAGAGTCGTAGCGATCGAACGAGTGGAATTCAAGATTGATCGAACGAGTGGAAATATTGCAAGGATCGAACGAGTTCAAGACGTTTCGATCGAACGAGGGGAAATCTAGCAAGGTTCGAACGAGTGGAATTATTGTCGATCGAACGAGTGGAAAACAAGGACGATCGAACGAGTGGAAAACAAGGACGATCGAACGAGAAGACGATCGAACGAGAGGACGATCGAACAAGCGATCGAACAAGTGGATCGAACGAGAAGACGATCGAACGAGAGGACGATCGAACGAGACGTTCGAACTAGTTGATCGAACTAGCGGACGACCGAACAAGCAAAAAAAAAAAAAATTTTGTGTCGGATTGTTCCGAAATTTTTATACCAGCTCGAAAACGGCCCAACGGTCAAGACTCTTCCTCTTTGAGCAAGAGCCCTGTCATTTTTTGGCCATTCGGAGTCATTTAGGCCCTCAAAACTGCATTTTACTGTTTAAAAATTACCCGAAAATCACAAACCTCACACCAAGTCATCAATCATCAATCACTTAAGATCAGATCATTCATAAACAACGTTATTCAATGGCAACCAATGAAGAAACAAATGCTGCTGGCACCGATACTCGTCCACCAATGTTGGTTGAAAATGATTACGAATCATGGAAGATTCGTATACACAGGTACATTCGAGGCAAACCCAATGGCAAGCTGATATGGAAATCCATCCAGAATGGACCTACACCTCACCCAATGGTCACTGATCCTCCACCTGCTAATTCTACTGTTATGCCCGCACCTAGGAAGAAGCTTGACTCTGAGTTCAATGACGAAGAAAACAAGCTCGAAATGGCTGATACTCAAGCAGAAATCATCCTCAGTCAAGGTCTTCCCCGACACATCTTCAACATACTCAATCAGACAAGCACTGCAAAAGAGATTTGGGATAATGTGGAGATGCTTATGCAAGGATCAGGTAGGACTCTTCAACAAAGGAAGGAAGATCTATTTGATGAGTATGAACGCTTTCGTGCTATTGGAAACGAGTCCATTCATGACTACTTTGTGCGTTTCCACAAGCTTGTGAATGATATGAAGATTACTCAGCTTGAAATCCCCACTCATCAGATGAACACAAAATTTGTCAACAATCTTCCAGCCTATTGGGGTAAGTATGTGACTAATGTCAAGCAGAACATGGATATCTCAACCACACCTTATGTTCAGATCTATACTCATCTCAAAGCCTACGAGCCTCATGCCAAAAAGACTCTCAAGAAACAGGAGCAGTCTACAAGTATTGTTGATCCACTGGCCTATGTTGCTCACACCACATCTGCACCTACTTTTTCATCACCCTCAACTTCTAGTCCTCAACCTACTGCTCAGTCTCCGAATGACGCTTTGATGGCCACTATGACTCAGATTGCTAATCTCTTAAGTGGTTTCCAAAAGCAGTTTCCACCAACCAACAATCAGCTCAGGACTTCCTCCAACTCAAGGACTCATGCTACGGTGCATGATGGTCACATTGTTACTGAACCAATTCAGAGGAAAGCTCCAGGTAATGTTGGTAATACAGGTGCTAGAGGCAAGAAGGTGATAATGTTCACTGGCAGAGGATGAAGGACATGTTGCGAGGCAGTGTAAAGAAACCCAAGAGAAAGATGGCTCTCATACTTCAAAGATACAGCTTTACTGATGGAAGCTAAATAGAAAGGAGATGTGTTAGATGCTGAAGCTGAAGCATTCCTCGCTGATGTGGACTGCACCGCACCTTATGATCAACCTCAGGCACTGACTACAACAAACATGTTTCAAGCCAATCATGAGGATGCATATGACTCTGACGTGGATGAAGGTCCCAATGCTGCTATTGCTTTCATGGCCAACTTGTCATCCACTAGTGCAGCCAACAGTCAAGTCAATGAGGTACACTCCAATGACCTCCAAATTTTGATAATGTGAATTATCATTTTGAGTCAGGAGAAGCATCATGACAAAAAAAAAAAAACATTTTAGACTCCGATGCTGAGACTGATATTGATGACAAAACGATCCCTTATCATCATTATCTTCTTGACACCGAACCCAAAATGTTTCAACTGAGGTATCTGCTGATACATCTGATAAAGTTTCTATGATTGCCATCTTAACTGACTTGCAAACCCAACTATTCGGACATGCTAAGGTTAACCAAGAAAAATGTTTGGAAGAAGTCGAGACCTTAAAAAATGAGCTTTCTCAATGCAAGCAAGAAATATATCGTCTAGATACCCAAAAGGTCAAACTTGATCTTGAAAACAAAGTTAGACAGGAACAAGCCCTAGTGATTCAGCGTAATAAGCGTAACGCTGAACTTGTGCAAGAAAACGATTTGCTTAAAGTCACTCTTTCAGGAAAAGAAAAAACAATTGCTTTTTTACAATCTGAAAAAGAAAAGATTTCATCTGAGAAAAAGGATCTAGCAGATAGTTATCTAGATGAAATAGTTTGTTTAAAAACTGCTAACAAAGTTGCAAGAGATATGTTGCAAAGATTTAACATGCCAACACAAACTATTCCCATGCTTTCAAAGAAACCTAAAAAGGCAACCAATGACTTGCACAAGGACATCCTAGGCACCCGTAACCCAGGTCTAGGTTATATGGCCAAGCGTGCTCAACCTGTTTTGTATGATGCTGATACCCTTTTGCATCCCAATCATCATCCTGTTCGCATATGGGATAGTGAAGATGTCTTGGTACACCAAGTGGTTAGCATGAAAAAGATGAGTGAAAACTAGGACATGTAGACCCGCATAACGGTATCTATGACAACTTAAAGCCGTAAGTTTGTTCCACCGACGGAACTGTCCTACGAAACAGGAGTATGGGCTTTCCGCCAATGAAAATGCTAGTAATGCTAGTAACCTGCCCACAAACCTGTTACTCCTTTTGTTCATAATCGTCCACCTCCAAGTCAAGTTCTGTTTCATCTACAAAGGTTAATGCAGTTTTTATCAATAATGAAGGTATCATAAATGAAACGAACAACACAAAAACCACTCTATGTTTCCGAATGGTGTTTTGATTATGCAAACATTTTGCTCTGAACAACAACTGGTACCATTTTAAGACCATTTCCAAAAAACACATAGAATCTTGCTAATGAAACAATTTTTCAAAGAAGTAAAAGAATAATAACAGATTTATTGATGACTTTGGATGCGGAGTAAATGAACGATGTTGTTTCTTGATAACAAGCAACCTGACTCATCTAAAGAGAAGAAAAATCTTTTAATCAAAATATCTGCATAAATTCTGAAATGTATTAGAAAAAGATATCTGCTCTATTGTGCCTTACTAAACTAAGCGCACACACAGATACTTGAAGACACAACGTCGGCCAATTCACTACCAGACAATTCTATCCGAACACTTGCCTTTGACGCGCTGCTCATCTCTTTCTAAGCCATAATACACAATTACTCTTCTATCGAACTTAAAATAAAACCATCAACCTCCCGTCAACATAGCGTTGATCTGAGTCTGCGAACGAGCGGGAAGCTGAAGTTTCTCTCACACAACAACACACACATCACAAAGAACACGCGACACACACTCATTAATCGGCACAACAACTATCGAGGCAACGCGCACAACCGTACCTCTCATCTATACCTTCACTATCACTTTACAGCCCATATTGAATTTAAGCGCAACACACTAACTACAGCGCGTCAGACCTCAAAACACCTAATGCTCAAATAAAACACTCAGTGTCGCGCGATAACAACTGACACACCTCTCTCATATCACTCGTCTAACACTCGGATTCTCTGCGCGCATCTCTTGGCGACACTCTCTCACACTCAGACAACAACATTATGCGAATCTAACAGTTATTACACTCATTATGCCGAACACATACCCTAAGCTTGCACGGCGTAGGGAGTTTCTCCACACACTAGCATCTAAGGCAACTTACAACTAAGGATCAACACATACAGAATGAAAAACACACTAACTTCACTAAACACACACACAATCTATACACCAACAAACACGCGTCAGATAAGTAGAACACATCACTCTTGGTAACACCTTTACTCCTTAGTACCTCAATAAAACACAAAGGAAAAACTGAAGGTAAAAAATAATTGTGACCCAAACAGGCAAAGAACAACTGCACAGACCACTTCACAGTCATCTACGCCCACAAATGACTTAGCATCTGATTCAAACACATACCTGTATCCGTGTGGATTTCTCAACGACTTCTCAGACCTTGCGGATATCCTAATCGGTAAAAGAACGACCCATGAGAGCAAGAGCCTAGAGCGAAAGCTACAACAACTCTATTGACCACTTGCCAAACCTGAACATTCTAAACAAGACGCGAACGTACAACACATTACTTCCGTATCTAGATCAGCAACCTCCATTGAGTATGACACTTGTGCTCACACAGTACACAACACCTGTAAAAGCATAAGTAGCCTTAACACTACTAGACACAAAAAGATACCCAAAGCTGAAAGCCGCAAAGTGACTAACTTGGTAAAACCAAGTAGTAGTGGACCCTTCAAAACACTTCCTAGACACACCTTTCCTTCTAAATTCGCTCTGATATTCTCTATTGCTACAACTCTATGTCTATGGGATACACGTCTACCTCATTATATAACATTAGGTTCGGGTGAAGACGTAAAACAGACACAATTGCAAACGCGAAACACCTAACTTCTCCACTCCAAACAATTTGGATTAAAACACACACTTAGTCAATGTAGTATTACACATGATTAATGGCGTAATATGCAGCGCGTCATAAAATAAACAAATACAGAGAACACTACATCTGCATCTACAGTATTCTTCAAGTTATGCGCTAATACAATCTTCAAATCAACATAAATCGTTGTATGACTGCATTGTATTGCAAGGAAACAATCATATGTCACGATTTCACCGTCTTTTTTCACACATCTGCACTCTCTTGACAACCCCAGAACCGACCCTCCCACCTCCCCCAGTCAATCGAGACATAGATAAATGAGAAAAGGGATAACTACTGGTATTCGAGATCCATTTCTCTCATCTATTTCAAATAGTTCAAAGACCACGTCTCTTTCTCATAGAATAACCCATAATGGAGGGCACACAAAGAAATTAGTCCACACCTTATTTTTGTTTCATCACAAAGCGAAAACAATAGAGTTCATGGGGGGGAAAGCGAATAGGAAAAAACCACCGGGGAAGTGCTATAATATCTAAGAGCTAAAAGAAAAAATTACAAGTACCTTTAATTTTAGCGGTTTCCTACGCATTCCTTCTTTTTATTATTCATTTTGTCTCATCAAATATAGAATCCCAACAATCTTCCCCTATTTGATGATGACAAAACAAACAAAGTCGTGTACGAACTTCATCATAAAGCCTAAGCTTCCCCTGAAGTTTGCGGTGGGGGGGAGATGTAATCATCTCCCGAAGGAAACAAAACTTTCAAGCTTCCCTCAAATAGATATCCTTTTGTATCATGCCACCACATATAATAAGCTGCAAATCATAACTCTATAATCTTCTTCTCCTTTTTGTAATCATCCAATAGGGGTCTTTAGTAGATAAGCAACTTGTAAACACTTCCCCTCAAGTGGTGCATGTAGATGGTTAAACATTTAATCAATAAGCTTCCCCTGAAACCCATATGTTTACCATCTCTTGAATCTCGAACTCTGTATGCTCTATGTAGTGATCACTGATGAAGAAATGTCGTCCAGTGGGTTTCCACTGAGGTTTAACACTACCAACGACCTTTCCAATTGGTCTCCAAGTTGTCTTAGTAGTGTTCACATTATGATTTCTGGTTGCGTTCCAAACTTAAAAAACCATCAAATATGTACTTTCTTAGTATATTCACACTATGATTTTTGGCCTGGGTGGGTTTTGTATGCACAGACTTCAAAGAACGAATCACAAACTGATTATATCAACAATTTCAACTTCCTAAATTGTGATCTGCCTGCTCCGCTCGCGTTCACAAACTTTTATTGGCAAAGAATAAGAGGTTCCCGAGTGTGGCTCTTGGCATAGTTTGCGAGATTCCAGTGGCAGGTTTTGGTCCTGTAGACAGATTCACAGGAACATTAGGCTTCTTGTTTTGTTGCACTGGTGGTTTCTGTGTGGGTCTATTTGAAGTCTTGGGGGGTTCTTGAAAAGTAACTTGCTTTTTCTGAGGCAACGGGGTTGATTTGACCCATATAAGCACGTTTTGGGTGGAGGAATAAACTTCGAACCTAAGTTGTACATTCCGAGGAGCAAGCACTTTGGGGGGGGGGGGGTTTGGGGGGGGGGGGGGGGGGGGGGGGGGGGGGGGGGGGGGGGGGGGGGGGGGGGGGGGGGGGGAGGAGGTGTCTCAGAAGTAAGGTCCACTACTTGTTTTTACACAGTCCTTGCTTTCAGCGTGGTATTTGTGTAGTTAAGGCACTAAGCCTTTACAGTGTACGCAGTACGTGAGTGAGTTAATTCGCCTTTGACAGTTCACACATAAATCGTCATTTTCAGACTTCTTCTTTATCTACCTTAAGGCCATCTAGCTGAATCCTAAGGGAGGTAATCGTATCTTTCAACGAATTCTGTCAGTTTCTTAATGCCATGTTGGTACACAACTAACAACTAACCACCTTCATGTGGAACTACATTCAACACCGTTCATCATGATGCAGATTCTGAGCATTCTAAATTCTGAAGTGTCATCTTTCATCCTGAAGCATGTATTCTTTCTTAAAACTTGTTTAATGTCAAAAATTGCATTGGAGGCACTAGAAGGTGTCTATGGCACTGTTAATATTTTCGAAATTAAAGTTTGTATAAATCAATAATGGGATACTTTTGTAAATGATAGTTACGTTCTCAGATTCAATACCATCTTTTGTTGTTTAAAACTTCAGCTTCAAGTTCAAGAACATTAGTGTGATCCTATGGCATGCAGACCTACGATCTTCGCAAAGGCAATGTCGAACTAGGGGGCACAACAAATCGAGAGTAAGCACCAATAGGAGCAGATATCTTTTTCCTAACATTCAGCAATTAAGCAGTCATTTTTGATTAAAAGATTTTTCTTCTCTATGGTCAGGTTCTTGTTATCAAGAACACATCGTTCATACTCCGCATCCAAGTCATCAAAAATCTGTTCATATTCTTTTACTTCTTTGAAAATTGTTTCATTAGCAGATTCTATGTGTTTTTTGAAATGGTCATAAAATGGTACCAGTTGTTGTTCAACAAACTGTTTGGCCAAATCAAAACACCATTCGGAAACATAGAGTGGTTTTTGTGGTTGTTTCGTAAGATAGCAATTTATGATACCTCTAAATTGATAAAAAACAGTCATTAACCTTTTGAAGATGAATAGAAACTTGACTTGGAGGTGGACGATTTGAACAAAAGGAGTAACAGTGTGGCAGGGTACTAGCATTACTAGCAATTACATTGCTTGAAAGCCCATACACCTAGTTCGTAGGAACAGTTCCTCTGAGGATCAAACTTAACGGCATTACGCTTGCATAAGAAACCGGTTTTTGGCTGGGTCAAACATGCCTAGTTTTTTCACTCATCTTTTTCATGCTAACCACTTGGTGTACCAAGACATCTTCACTATCCCATATGCGAACAGGATGGTGAGCGGGATGCAAATGGGGTAACAGCATCGTAACAAGACAGTTAGCTCGCTTTGGGGGGGTGGGGGGGGGGGGGGGGGGGCTATATAACCAAAGACCTGGGTTACGCGGACCTAGGAGTACTTGGCAAGTCAGCGTTTCGGCTTTAGGTTTTTAGAAAACATCGAGAATAGGTTTGTTTTGGCACTTTTAAATCTTTGCAACATATCTCTTGCAACTTGTTAGCATTCTTTAACAAA
This sequence comes from Tanacetum coccineum, assembly GCA_026074375.1. Lineage (NCBI taxonomy): Eukaryota > Viridiplantae > Streptophyta > Magnoliopsida > Asterales > Asteraceae > Tanacetum > Tanacetum coccineum. Next base: position 75,018 of record BQNB010005331.1, on the reverse strand, counting down.
CTAATAACATCTAGTAACTATCTGCTAGATCCTTTTCCTCAGATAAAATCATTTCCTTTTCATATTGTAAAATGCAATTGAATTTTCCCTTTTCTGAAAGGAGTGGATTTAAGCAAATCGTTTTTTCTTCACAAGCTCGCGTTACGCAAAAAACGCTGAATCACAGGGCTGTTCCGTCTATCTTTGATTTCAAGATCACGTTTAACCTTGTGGGTATCTAGAACGACATATTTCTATGCTTGCATGAAAAGCTCATTTTTTAGGCTTCAATTTCCAAACCTTTTTCCTTGGTTTAACCTTAGCATGTCCCCGTCTATAGGGTTGCAATCAGTTAAGATGGCAATCATAGAAACTTTTATTAGATTTTGGCAGCAGATACCTCAGTTGGAACATTGTGGGCTTTGGTGTCAAGAAGATACTGATGATACGAGATCGTATTGTCATCAATCTCAGTCTCAGCATCAGAGTCTAAATGTTCTTTCTGATGCATCTCCTGACTCAACTGATAATCCACATTATCAAAGATTTGATTGTCATTGGAGTGTACCTCATTGACTGGATTGTTGTTGTTGCACTCGTGGATTACAAGTTGCAAGAAAGCGACAGCAGCATTGGGGCCTTCACCACGTCTGACTCATATGCGCATCCTCATGATTGGCTTGAAACATGTTTGTTGTAGTCAGTGCCTGAGGTTGATCATAAGGTGCGGTGCATTCCACATCAGCGAGGAATGCTTCAGCTTCAGCATCCAACACATCTCCTTTCTCTTTAGCTTCCATCAGTAAAGCTTTATCTTTGAAGTACTGAGAGTCCATCTTTCTCTTGGGTTCTTTACACTGCCTAGCAACATGTCCTTCTCCTCTGCAGTTGTAACATATCACCTTTTTGCCTCGAGCACCTGTATTACCAACATTACCTGGAGCTTTCCTCTGAATCGGTTCAGTAACAATCTGACCATCATGCACCGTAGCATGAGTTTTGGAGTTGGAAGAAGTCCGGAGCTGGTTGTTGGTGGGTGGAAACTGCTTTTGGAAACCACTTAAGAGATTAGCAATCTGAGTCATAGTGGCCATCAAAGCGTCATTCGGAGACTGAGCAGTAGGTTGAGGACTAGGAGTTGAGGGTGATGAAAGAGCAGGTGCAGATGTGGTGTGAGCAACATAGGCCAGTGGATCAACAATACTTGTAGACTGCTCCTGTTTCTTGAGAGTCTTTTTGGCATGAGGCTCGTAGGCTTTGAGATGAGTATAGATCTGAACATAAGGTGTGGTTGAGATATCCATGTTCTGTTTGACATTAGTCACATACTTACCCCAATAGGCTGGAAGATTGTTGACAAATTTAGTGTTCATCTGATGAGTAGGGATTTCAAGCTGAGTAATCTTCATGTCATTCACAAGCTTGTGGAAACGCACAAAGTAGTCATGAATGGACTCGTTTCCAATGGCACGAAAGCGTTCGTACTCATCAAACAGATCTTCCTTCCTTTGTTGAAGAGTCCTACCTGATCCTTGCATAAGCATTTCCACATTATCCCAAATCTCCTTTGCAGTGCTTGTCTGATTGAGTATGTTGAAGATGTGTCGGGGAAGACCTTGACTGAGGATGATTTCAGCTTGAGTATCAGCCATTTCGAGCTTGTTTTCTTCGTCATTGAACTCAGAGTCAATCTTCTTCTAGGTGCGGGCATCATCCATAAATAACAGTAAGGAATTAGCAAGGTGGAGGATAGGATTAGTGGACCATTGGGTGAGGTGTAGGTCCATTTCTGGGGATAGAATTTCCATATCAGCTCTTGCCATTGGGTTAGCTCGTAATGTACCTGAGTTATACGAATCTTCCATGATTCGTAATCATTTTCAACCAACATTGGTGGACGGGGGTATCGGTTGGCTCAAGGCAGAATTTGGTTTCTTCATTGGTTGCCATTGGAATAACGTTTGTTTATGAAATGTTCTGATCTTAAGTGAATTTGATGGATGATGAATTGGTGTGAGGTTTGTGATTTTGGGTAATTTTTAAACAGTTGTAATTTAAATGCAGTTTTGAGGGCCTATAAATGAACTCCGAATGGCCAAAAAATGGACAGGGGGCCTCTCGCTCATAGAGAAGTGTCTTGGACCGTTGGGCCGTTTTCGAGCTGGTATAAAAATTTCGGAACAATCCGACACAAATTTTTTTTTTTTTTTTCCGGTCGTCTAGTTCGATCGTCTAGTTCGATCGTCTCGTTCGATCACCTTGTTCGATTGCCTTGTTCGATTGCTTGTTCGATCCCCTAGTTCGAACGCCTTTGGCTTCGGCTCGCTTGTTCCGATCCAAACCTTGAACCCACTCCGTTCGCACCCCCTCGTTCGATACCTACGTTCGATAAACTTCGTTCGAACCCCTCGTTCGATCGTCTTGTTCGAACGTCTAGTTCGATAAGCTTGTTCGATCCCTTCGTTCGAACCCCTCGTTCGATTCGCATGTTCGTTCCTTCGTCTCGAAACTATGTTGCGATGTCCTTGTTTTCCACTGTTCGATCGTTTCTTGTTTTCCACTCGTTCTATCGTCACTCGTTCGATCGTCCTTGTTTTCCACTCGTTCGATCGTCCTTGTTTTCCACTCGTTCGATCGTCCTTGTTTTCCACTCGTTCGATCGAAACAGCAAGAACTCGTTCGATCGCTACGTCTTTTTTAACACTTTTCGAACCAAAACAACAAGAACAAAGGAAAAACACGAGATCGTTGATTGCTAACAAGATGGTTTGAATGATATTAGATTAAACATACACCATCTTTGAATCAAGAATCAAAAACAAACAAATAATCATAAACCCCTTTTTTTTCGAAATCAATAACAAAAAAAATACAAACCAAATCAATACATCAATCTTGTAGGCTCTTGATACCAATTGTAGGATCCCTAGATCATTCCATGTATGAAGCACAAGATCAATGGCACAAAGATTAAAACAATGAAGAACTTTTGATTGAAAGAAACAAAAAGTTGCTACAAACCCTTAAGATGAAAAATAAAATAATGGAGAAGCTAACCTAATTTTGACTAAACTAGGTGTATTTATACTAATAAGGATTTGCCTTTGAGGGCTTTCTTTTTGGGCTTTTTACATCTTGGCCCGTATACATAATAAACATTAATTAACATTGACTTTCGAGCTAGACTTTTATCTTGAATCTTCGAGTGACCGAAGCTTCTTTGTTCGGGTCCATTTATGTGAACCTAACAGAGATTTAAAAAGCTTTAAAACTGAATTTCATTAATAAAAGAGACTGATTACATTGCTTAAAAAAAATTACAAAACATTTAAGTAAAATTACGAAATTAAGCTAGACTAAAAATTACTAAGAAAAACTAGATGGTGTGTGTGTGAGAAGTGAGGCCTATTTATAGTCAGTTGGTGAAGCTTCTAGCCTTCTTTGCCTTGCTCTCCAATCATTCAATCTCAGCCAATCATTTCTTTAATCATTTGAGCTTTTATTGTGGCCGTTGGATTGATTTGTGGACACCTGAGGATTGCCATGCTGGCATTCCTTTGATGTGACATTGTGCTAGTTCTCTGAGTGATTTAGCACAAAATACCACCTTCCTTGTGTTTCTTTGCTATGTCCACGTGTCTTGAGCTTGAGAGTAAGCTAATGAATCCTTTGATTAGACTAATTTCTCCCTGCCTTTGTATAAACGAGCTCTTGAATTGACCAATAGAACCCTCAATTCCTATTTGCCCTTTCTTTTACCATGGGGGTGAAAGGTGGGACGACGGGTGAACAGTAATCGGTTTCGCGCCCTTTTTCGATAGTTAAAAACTGTTATAAGTTTGGAAGTTTACACAAATGGTCCTTGTGTTCTTTTTCTTCTTTTCTCGTTATAATTGACTTTCGAAAATTGCAAGACTGGCCCTTGTGGTTGTTATAAAAAGAAAAGTAGGCTAAGGTTTTAGGCTTATGGTTATGGGCTTGGATCCGGGTAAGGTTATTCAAGGGTTTTTCAGGCCCAATAAGCTTTCCTGGGCCCAATAAGGGAGGAGGGGACATTTTTGGACTTTTGTGAAACTTAGAGGGACCAAAGTGAAACATTTTTAGGATTTGTCCTTTTGTGTTGACTTTGTTTGACCATCTTTGACTGACTTTGATTGAGGTTTGACTTTTCTGGCTTCGGCTTTGTACTCTTCTGATTCTCGTGTCCGTGCTTGCTCGTTTTTGACTGTTTTCTTGTGATTTTTGACTTATCCGTACCTGCACATACAAAACACAAATACAAGCATATTTTTGCCATTTTTGGTCTGTTTTGGGTTTAATTGGGTTATTTTATGTACAAACGGATATGTGTATTCTACACTTATCAAAATTCCCCAAACTAAACGATTGTGTGTCCTTACGCAATATCCCACATGGCCTTTATCCAAATACCTCAAACTTCCTTTAAACTAAACTTTTGGATAAGTTAGCAAAGATTTTTTGTGAGAGAGATATGAGATCACAAGTTAATAAAACACCATTTCTAGATTTTTTTCCTTTTTATGTTTTTCTTGATAATTTACTACATAACTACAACTATTTGTGTCGACTCTTAATGTATTGTTTTCATTACCTCAATTGGTAACTTTAGGATCATAGGAACAAAAAAGCCACAAATTTAAGTGTCTAAAAGGTAACTTCATCATCCTGTGATTTTTCACTGTCATCGCTAAGCTTAAAAATAAGATCTTTGTTAATTACAGAGTATGACACCATTACTACTCATAATACTAATTGGTGTACTTACTTTTTCCTCCCGCAAATCCTACTTTTGTATCTCAAAATTTTACTTAAATCATATACCCCGATAGGCTCTTTTAAGACTTGTTTGATACTTATTATTCCAAAAAATAAAGAGTAATGGTAAGAAGCAAAATTAGCTCCTAGGCCCTTTTCAATAGATCAAAATGTGCATCATAGATTTAAAAGTCAACATTGTGGAACCAAAATTTTGGGTGAGGGGGTGGGGAGGGGTGGGGGGGGTGGTGGTGGGGGGGAGGGGGGAGGTTGGGGGTGGGGGGGGGGGGGGGTGGGGGTTGGGGTCAGGGTGGGGGGAGTGGGGGTTTGGGGGGGGAGGAGGGTTGAGGGGAGGCGGGAGGGGTGGGGGTGGGGGGGGGCGGAGTGGGTGGCGCGGATGGGGGATGTTGCCGGGGGAGTTTTGGGGGGTGGTCGGGTGGGGGGAGAGGGGGCGGGACCGCAAAAGGGGGGGGGGGCCTCCACAGTATCACTGGGGGATTCTTCTTTTATTACGAGCTACTTAAGCACGGCTACCATTCATGTCATATACCCTATGGCTCTTTAAGCACATGAATAGACCAATCTTATTTGCACCATATACCCAAAGGATCATTAGGCACACAAGTAAGACAACAAAAAATTAAGCAACATTATTATTACCTACAGTCCTGTAGAAGGCTACAAACATCGGGCAACGCTGATCGACTAAGATGTAGACAACATATTTGACCTTCGGTAACTCCTCGACCTTTTAGCAAGGCTGTACATCGGTGTGAGCCTGGCAAGATGCAGCAAACTTTTTCAGTCTCGGATTTTTATTGAATTCTACTTATCCCATATAATCCCTTATAGGCTATTAAGGAATAAGCAAAATATTTCTTTATATGATTCATATAATATGCCAATTAAGTATTCCTGATGTGTACTCATCCTAATCACAAAGGAACTAAAGAAAACTTCTATTAGCTAATTATTAACCAAAAAACCATATAACTCTATTTATTAAGCATTTATATATTAAGGAGAAACAATCTAATAGGAGAAAAAGCCACAATTAAAACTTATGAGCTTGAAAGAAAACCAACTATTCTATGTTTAATGTCATGACTTATAAATAACACTATCATTTCTTATTCTTCGACCAATTTAAATTATTTAAGAAAGATAATTCGCGAAACACTTAGCCTATTAGCCTATATAAATTCCAACTCAGGCATAAATTAAAATCTTTGAGATTAGCATAAGTTTTCATTATAATGATTAAAGTCTAGCATGTTAACGTTCTACATGAGGGACTAGCACAAACTATCATATTATTGTGAAGGGAGAAGCTTAGAAGCTCTTCAGTTATCGATCGGGTCAAAAATTTCTTTTATTCGTACCAACGAAAAACCTACATTTTTGTCTTAACACTAATTTTTTTTTTAAATTGAATGACAATTAAGAAACTTTAAAAATTTAAAATTTTTGCTATTTTTGTAGGAAAACGAGTACGTGAGAACAAAACAATAAGCAAGCAACATCAAATCGATAGATTCCCTTCCCCAAACTAAAATGAAACATTGTCCTCAATGTTTAAAGTCGGGTCTCTACGAAAATCTAAGCCGTTTATGAAGTATGCAAAGATAAACGTGAATCGATAAGATGAAAGGATATCGGATCTCCCCAAACTAATTTCACACAAAGGATGAGAAGCTCGAGTTTGAATGGGATAAATCAACCAGACACGAGAGGCTTCAAAGAATTTGTTGGGTCGATCCTACAAAATCACAACAAACAAGCAACAAACATCGAGAAATCGGAAAGAGTACAAGCCTCTCTCAACACAACACATTGGATAATAGAAAGAAGAATAGAAAGGATAAGCATGGGGTGAACTCCTACGAAGCGGCTTGTTTTTGTTCACCGAGTCGCAAGCTCGACTCGATCCCGAATTAATTTGTCCTTAGGAGAGCAATTGGAAACTTTAAATGGTGATAATGAAAATTCCGGGATCGAAAATCTTGTTTTCGGATCCAAGAGAATCATAAGAAATCGGACATATCTCCATCGGGTGATAAGCAATGATACGAATGTTAACGAAATCTAAGCCTCGATGAGATATTCCGGAAGGAAGATAGTGCACTCCGTATAACCATGGAATTCCAGGTTTAAAAATCTTGTCTTCGTTTGCACAAGAAAATGAGAGTAAAGTTACATCCTTGGGTAAGTTGAGGTAAAAAGGAAGTAAGCGATTCAAAATCATAGCAAAGATAAAATAACGCTCCTTAAGAACTAAGAGAGTCCCGGAGGAAATGTTCTCTCTTAAATTCTTCTCCAATGTTGCAAGATTTTTATCATGAATGGCACGATAAACTAGTATACCTGGTTTGAAAACTTTGTCCTTGTTTCCAAGAGAATTCAAGGTAACACTAGCCGACAACTCCGTAGTGAAAGGCGAGTCAGAATCTAACAAAAGATGTGGTAAAATACTTGTGGTGGTAGAGTCAAATGAAATGGTTAAATCCTTTTTCAAGTCCTTTGGTTTGGAAAAATGATTATTAAAATCAATTGGATTATCAAAAGTGATTCTAATTGGCATGACAATGGTATTGATTGGAGCATTATTTGAAATTTCCTCTTCTTTTACCTTGATTTCTTCAACTTCTTGAGAAAGAGGTTTTGTTTTTTTATGTAAGTAAGTTGCCAAGAGACAAATTATCTTTTTCCTAATCGCAATTCGAGTCATCATTTTCCACACAAATCGGACCAACGAGAAAAACATCGGCGTTTTCCATGAACAAACCTTCTCTCCGGTGAGAGTAGGGGAAGTAGGATTGCTACTTGAAACTTCAAAGGTGGGAGGGAGGGTAAGATCAATTCCCGGTGGAATCGAATCTTTTTCAAGATAAGCTTCTAATTCACTTACTTCCGGTGAAGTAAGTGTAAAGGAAGAAGAAGACTTAATCTCGGAATCCTTATCGTTCTCTTCAAAGAGAGGGTTCACGTTGCTAGATTTGAAATTATCATTGAATTCGAAAAGAGGATTCGAGTAAATTTGGAAATTTACTTTAAGAGTCGAATTGTCATTACCCGATGGTAACGAATCAAGAGGAGCAAGTTCATCGGCGAACTTCTCTAAATTATCACTAGTCTTCACCGGAGAAGAACTAGGAGGAAGAGTATTAGTGGTATTGCCACTAAACGGATCGTCTTTTGAAAAATCAATGATAGAAATGGCATGAACAAAATTCTTTTCCTTGTTTTTCTCAGATTTATCGGCATAGTAAACAAGTTCTTCCTTTCCTACTCTTAAAGTCAATTTTTCCTCGTACAAATCAATTAGAGCTTTTGCGGTTCGAAGGAAGGGTCTTCCTAGAATAATAGGTACTCTTGGATCGGGCTCAAAATTAACCACCACAAAATCCGCAAGAAAAGTGAAACCATCGACTCTAACTACAACATCCTCGGCTATGCCCATCGGGTGAGTAATCGAACGATTGGCAAGCTCGAGTGTCATACGAGTAGGAGTCAAAGCTTCAAGCTCAAGTTTCTTGTAGATAGATTGCAGGTTAACATGATTAAGGCTAGTCTTGAATCGGCTAAAGCACTAGTCCTATTGAGTTCTTGTAAAGCACATGGGATAAGAAATTTTCCCGGATCTTTGAGCTTCTCGGGGACTTTGTTCATGATGATAGCGGAACATTCAGCATTCACAGTTGTGATGGCGATCTCCTCGAGCTTCTCTTTGTTCCTTAGCAATGAGCTTAACCATTTGTTGAACTTTGGCATTTCGGGGAACAAGAGCATTTTCAATCCAATCTAGAAACGAGTTGTTCTGAAATCTTTAAGAACCGGCTATATTGAGCACTCGGTTTATCGTGTCCTCTAACTTTCATCCTCTCGGGGTATGGAAGTCTAGATTGATTCAAATTAGAATTAGGATCAAGATTAACGGTTTTCTTTGCTTTTGGTTTTGGAATTTCCATGAAAATAGAATCTTCTTCCCCCGGAGATGGGACATGTGCGGTATTTTCCAAATTTGGATTTTGCGCTTTTTTCGTTGAACGTCTCCGGTTGTGTTTCAGGTTTCTTTTTGAGGTTTTGAAACTTAGGGTGTAGGAACAAGAGGATCGAAGGGTTCTTCCAAAGTCTTACCGTCTCTTGTGGTGATGATTAAATTTGCTGACGAGGGTTAGTTACGGTTTGACTTGGAAGAGTTCCTGAATTTGAAGTAGAGGCTGAATTTTTGAAATTCTCACAAAGACTTGTCAACAAACTCGTAACATTAGCCATTTGATTCTGCAAATTTTGACCTTGATTTTGAACATTCTTCAACACCGCATCGTTTGCCTTGACGTAGTTTTCAAAATCTGTTTTCAAAACACTATTTGGAGGTTGGTAGGGTAAAACTTGATTGATTGGTGGTTGGTTGGTTGGTGTTTGATAAGGTGGAGCTTGATAAACTTGATTTTGATTGTTTTGACGGTTTTGATTAAAGTTTGTTCCACGGTTTTGGTTGAAATTAGAATTGGTCCCTTGATAACGGTTTTGGTTGGTTTGGACATTTGGTTGATTGAAACCCGGTGGTCTCATTTGACTTGCCAAATTTGAAGGTTGGTTTCTTTGGAGAAAATTACCAATGGCTGCGGTTTGTTGAAATTGTTGGATATTGTCTTGAAAAACAGGAAAATCGTTTCCACCTCGAGTTAACGGACAATTGTTAAAATTGTGATTTGATCCACAAGTGACACAAACTTCCTCAACTGCTTTGACTGGTGCAGGAGTAACAACTAAAGCTTTCATTTGAAATAATCATTTGGTTCATCTTGATAGTCTCTTATCATCGAGAGAAGCGGCTATTTGTTGCTATCGAAAGAATTATTAGAAGAAGGAAGAATTAGATAGAGGAGCATCGTATCATTTGAATCATTAGCACGACTTCTTGAGTAACGAACTTTTGACTTGCTTTCAATAATCGCTAAACCTTCTTGAGGCATTTTGTCCAAGAAATTGCCACCTGCTGCAGAATCTAAGGCATCTTGATCGTTTGAATTCAAAGAATTATAAAAAGTATCGAGTTGGTGGAGTTCCGAAAAGCCATGGTGAGGACATTGACGAAGGAGTCCTTTAAAACGTTCCCATGCTTCATTAAAGGCTTCGTTTGGTTTCTGGTAAAAAGTAATGATCTCATTTCGATAGTAAGTGGTTTTTGAAGGTGGGAAATATTGGTTTATGAATTTTGAAACAAGGTCGTCCCATGTGAGAATTGATCTTGGTGGTTCTTTGTCTAACCCAATTCGGGCTTCACCGTTAGTGAAAAAGGGAAAAGCAAAAGCTTAACCGAAGTGTTCGGGAACTCAGGATGTCTAAACGTTGAAGTGACCTCTATCTAAAAAATCAGAGGTGATTGTGTGGGATCTTGTTACCGTATATTTGTTGTTTTGCACAAGATTGATTAACGGTGCTTAAGCTCGAAAATGTGTTAGCATGATCGGTGGAAATAACTATAGCATCTTCATATCCCTCGATGGGTGCTTGTAACATTTGGGCATCGTTCGATTGTCCGGCATTGGGGAACATCTTCTAAATCAAAATTTTCAACAACCGGAAGAGTTTGTTGTTGACGACGTCTACGAGATTGCGAACGAGTGCGCATAAAAAGAAAAACTAACAATTAAAAAGCAAAATTTTACACTAATTTTTTTTTTTTTTTTTTTTTTTTTTAACGATGAATTTTAACGGTTACACGAAAGAGACTTAAACCAAATAATCAACTACTTCACGGTAGCTCTTGAAAATTGCTTTTCAAGGTGAGCCGTACTTGGTAGTGACACAAAAGGCAAGTGTTAAATCTTTGATTACGATTTGGGAACAATTGCAAGTTCACCGGAAATTGAAATGATAATATCTCAATGGAAGATATTATTTGTTGGTGTTCGTTAACCAACTTGGTGAATTTTATTTTCTGAATTAAGACAATTTTTTTTATATTTTTGATTTTTCTATTTTTTTTTATCTTTTACTTATACTAAAAAGAAAAGGAAAATATATTTTTTACTTTTTATATTTTATTGTGCCCCATTTTCTAAGTCAAACCTGTAGGATTTAGATAAACTTAAACATGGGCTTTCGTTTTGGGTCAAACAGAATTATAAAATGGGAATTATGCTAAAAACGGTGGAACGGGAAAACGTTTTAAATAATAGAATTTTGGCAAATGAAGAATAAAAGCCAAAATTTGAGCTTGGGCTCTATCACTTTGGGTTAAATCTATTCTAATCTCAGTAAACTAGAGTCTAAAGGCTTGTTTGAGGCAAAAACCTCATGTTTATACCTATTATGGTATATCGAGCTATAGGTCCATTAAGTTCGGCATAAAGTGCAAGAATTGTAAATTGTACAAATTACTTTAAAACGGTTATAATCACGTACTATAACAGATTTTTATAAAATGTGTTAAATAAAGAATATATTAGGTTACTCCTGAAGGAAGATTAGCACAGTTCCTAAAGGGATGTTTGTTAATAAAATCACACATGATAAAATGTTGTAGGAATGCAAAACCAAGACACGCTGAAGTCTCCGTGTATCTATTTGCGTATTAACATTGTGAATAGATGTGTTTACCGTACTAATTCGCCTTTATCTTTATGTTGATACTCATGCATACATGACATCCACGCTCTTGAGCTACTTCGCATTTATCGATCTTTCGTTTAACGGTGAGAGTTCATAGCCCCAAGTAACCTAACAGAAAAGCCCCAAACCCCCACACCAATCCCAAAATACCCAACCCAAAGTTATCCTTTATAAATGCACAACCCCCTAAAAAGAATCCCCACGCGACCCCACCCAACAAATACACCAAACCCAAGAAACCCGACCCAACTAACCCCCAACCCCCAAAACCCCCTCATAACAACAAACCAAACAGAAATATACCATGTAAATAAGCCCTCCCAACCCTATACCCCCCATATACCAACAGCCCACCGTAAAAAAAAAGGACATAACATAGCCCCACAAAACAAGTAACCCTTCACCAAATAACCCTAACCAAACATACCGCTTATTACTAACCCCACCACCGACCCCTTAAAAACCCCAACGAATCCCCAATACAAAAGCCCACCCAAAACCTATCCCCACCAACCCCAGCCCGAACCCACCCCCCCCAAAAACACCAACACCCCAAACAACCCACTCCCCACCCAATTAAAATAAAAAATATTACCCCTTATAATCCCCACCCGCGAAAAAAATAACTAGCCCCACCTATCCGACCCTTATTAAACAAAGCCCCTAAACCCAATTGAAGAACCTTAAATACCCCAACCAAAAACAAAAAAACCAACCAGATACACCACACTATCGCACCCGAAAAAAAAGCCCCAAACCAACCTTACCTAAACAAAAAAAAACTCCCATAGAAAACCCCTACCAAATATATCCCGAACCCCACCCACCAACCCAAGAGCCGCCGAAGAGACCCAAAAACAATCCCTAAACCCTAACCCCATACTACCCGCCCCCCAACCCCCTATACCCCAATATCCCTAACCATAATACACCCCAACTCCAAATATAAGTTTAAATCCCAAACAAAAAAATAACCCACCAAAAAAACCAACCCAATGAAACAAACAATAAAAACCCCGAAATCATAGGCCAGCCCCACCGAATAAAAAACGCAGGAATCAAAAGTCACCCACCCCACAATTAAGTCCAAAAAACATCAACTAAAAATACCCCACTCCTCACAAATAGCACCCATCCCGATGAGGAATTTAAAAGAATCGACCCTCACATATAGCCCCAAATAATAGAAAAAACCAAAGCACCCAAAACCCATAAAAGCCCCAGACCCCGTACCCCCCAAAACCCCAAACCTCCAAAAACCGCCCCAAAAAACCCAAAAATAAGTGTCCCCAAAGAACCCAAAGCCCCAAAAAACCACACACCCAAAGACACCTACCCGACCCCACTTTTCTCTTTTAATTGTTTTTCACAAACTATTTCTCGGGTGAGAATACATGCCGTTTTTTAATAAGTAAACTTATGATTTCTATTATATAAGCATTACGTGAATGTTTTTACTAAAGTTTTACTTGCTTAATGCATGACTTCTAATACATGTTTGATACATGATTGTTTACTCATGAACTTATGAAAGTTTGACTTGCTTACTACATGACTTTTAATACATGGACGATACATGGTTGTTTACTTATGAATTTACTAAAACCTACCTAGACTCAGCGTAATTTTCTTAAACTAAATGATTTGAGATTCATTGAATTATTATTTACAAAACAATAATTTTAGAACATCCTAACTACTTATTTAAATTGTACACAATTGCTTGAAGGGTATGCCTAACCCATAATTATAAATTATTACTTAGAGTTTGCTATTGCCAAAAGACCCCAATTTCGTGAACCGTTAACTACCTATGATGGGTACCCGTTTGTGCATAAAATAGATCTATTGGGTTGGATAACCCTGTCCTGGGTAGGATTCCATGGCTTGACCACCCAGTCAAACGAAACATTGTGCAGTGAGATATTAGTAGGTATGTGGCAATGATAACTAACCAGGAGAAAAATTATTATTTAGTGACATATGAAAGAATATAACTGTGTTATGGTTCGTGTCATGAGCTCGATCGATAATTCTTTACTTGACATTGTATCCTTTTGGCACTTATCCGCTGGCTGTATTTAAAGGACCACTACTGAACATATTATTATTGAATCACTACTTGGATTTCTGAACTAATACTTTGAAACTTTGTAACGCTATCTTTCTTACTTAAATTATTTTAATATTGCTTTTACTTAAACATATGAATTCACCAACATTATTGTTAACATTTTGCATGTATGTTTCTCAGGTTATTATTTGCTAGCTAGCATAGTGGACATTTTGGAGTCCACGCACCGCGATATCAAAACTTTAAAGACTCGGTTTTCTTCACATTTGATAACCATTTATCTTTAAATATACAATTGAGTCATGTTTGAACTCTTGTAACTTTTGTTAAAAGGAAATGAGTAAGTTGCAAAAATGGACCTTTTAGTTTGGCCAAATTGCAGATTTGGTCCGTCGACTTTGGAAATTGCAAAACACGTCCGTATTTTCGAGGTTTGGTTCCACTTTTGATCCTTGGTCGAACTGAAATGACCAATATACCCTTATGTTCTTTTTTTTCTATTTTCTCCTAACATTATTATTATTATTTTTAATTAAATTAAATTTTTAAAACACCTCAAGTGGGTTCACCACCACCATTCTCACCACCACCACTCATCTCTCTTTCTCATTTGATTTTCTCATTTGATTTTTATTTTCTTTTTAAATAGAACTTGTCATCTTAATCCTCCATCCAAGAAACTGTATCTTCTTCCTCAACCAAATAACAAGATCACATATCCAAGATTTAATCAAAACACTCGCGTCTCCATAAAACTAACCAAATCTCATTCACACACCAAAACAAAAATATACCCCTTCACAAGTAGAGATCTATTCACACCAACTCAAAGATAAAAAAAATCTCATATTTAAACTTACGGGTCCCCAGATCAATCCACATACTAATTAAAATAATGCAATGGTATCATGATTGCATATAAAAACTATAAAGATATCAGATATGGACTTAAGTTGTTTCCAGCTTCAAGATTGTAATATTGTTAACACAAATCTATGTTTGACAACGACACCATAGATCTATCACAATCAACAACAACAACAAGTCACAATCCCATAAACAACACAACCTATATCCCATATCTCATATCCCGTATCCCATATCCAACGACACAAAATATCATAACTTTCATCCGAAAACTAAATAACCCAGATCCCGTAACACCTTACGCCATCATATATCAAAACCACATTCACAAATACCACATATCAAAACCCTTTTATTCACAGCCGCCTCCCTTTTGATAACCACCCCTCAACGCTACCCGCTGCTAGAGTCTGCCAGAGTAAGTTTTGTAACCCCGTAGGAGTTGGATACCCGATGTGACATTTAGTAAGTTTTTATGATCGTGATTGGTTGTTTTGAGTTGAGTTTTTTTTTTCTAATTTGTATGATTGGGATTGGGTTTTGTATGAAGATGACTGAGTTTTGTTTTAGATTGGGATTGGGTTTTTTAAAAAGGTGTAAAATATCTGTAAACTGGTTAAATAAATCTATACCGATTGGGATTGGGTTTTGTATGAAGATGACTGGGTTTTGTTTTAGATTGGGATTGGTTTTTTTATTGAATGGGATTAAATGATGAATTTTAATATTAGAAAAATAAAAATTAAAGGAGAAATTAAAAAAGTGATATCAAAGGGGTATTTCAGTCATTTTAGTTTGACCAAGGACCAAAAGTGGAAACAAACCTCGAAAATACGAACGTTTTTTGCAATTTCCAAAGTCGACGGACCAAATCTGCAATTTGGTCAAACTAAAAAGACCATTTTTGCAATTTACTCAAAGGAAATTATTGGGACTTGTGTAACTCTGATATTTTATTAAATCAAATGTGACATTTTATAAACGACCGCTTTTGAGGTCATTTTTGTAACTTATGTGTATGAACTATGAAGTAGCACCCTAAGTGGTATTCCGTTGTGTTGTGATTTTAGGGGTGTTACAAATAGATCTTGTGATTGTGTATTACTTGTGAAGTGGTAGATTGGTTCTAGCTAATATTAGGACTCGACATTTAGCTTAGCGTCACTAAAGTAACCGAAAAATCCGAAAAAAAAATGAGTAAACGGGTTATCTCTGCCTGAAGGGAGCTTGTGACATTAGTGAAATCTTAGAGTCGGATATTCGAGATCGGTAGTAAAGTTGAAGAAGAGCTTCCTAGCCAAACCACTATAAATCTTGGTGTCTTGGTTTGATCGTTCTTTCCTTTATCTTTTTATATTGCTTGTGTAGATATTACAATTAGTTGGTTATCGTGATTGTTCATATTGTTGATTGGTTGAGCATATAATGAATCTAACAATTTTAGAATAACATTTTAAAATGCAAATTAACCTGTAAACTATTATAACCCCCCCCCCCCCTATAGTTTCCATATTGGTACAAAGCCGAGGTCCACTCAAGATTTTTAAAAATAAACCAGTATTTTAAAGCTTTGAATCGATCTAAGGATCTGACAAATATCTAAAAAGGGCAAACCAAGCAAAGACCACCAACAATTTTGAAAGTGATAGTTTTTATATTTATTGGAAAAATAGAATTTCGAAAACATATTTAAAATCAAAGATCATGATCTATTGGCATGATTATTACTAACGGAGAATTTTGCAACCTATTCAACAAAATCCGAAATACCCAAACTAGATGAGGTTTAACCCTTTGTAAAAACAAAGTTGATGATCCTAAAAGAGGCTTGCAAAAAATAACGAAGCCAAAATGGTTATTTACAATGCTTTGCCAAGAAAATAATATGAAAGAATTTTTATATGTAATACGGCAAAAGAAATTTGGAAAACTTTGTTAATTCACCACCCCATCAAGTAATAACCAAGTCACGATAACAAATCGACCTTTTTGGTACAACAATATGAACAATTCCGTCTTTTTGTTTTTGTGATTATTTATGCTGGAGTGGGAGAGTGTAAAGTAGTATAGATTGCTAAAGACTAATCTAATATGATATTGCAAATTGCTAGTATAATCCTATTATTACTAAGTCAAAAAGCTCTTGAAATACGTTTATTCTAGCACGAAATATGTTAGAATTTTCTTAGGGCTCTACATCCCAAATGGAGACAAAGATTTACAACGATTGAGGGAGAGCGAAAGAAATAAACATCACTGTCACATGATGAAACTCATCAAGAATCTCAAAGTTCACTAGATGACCTCAAGAAAGATTCTGAAATAGTCCAAGCTAAGGTGGATAAAAAATCTCTTGCTTTAAAAAGCAAGAAAGAATCTAGTGATGAGGAGTGTTTGAACTTTCACCGGAAGTGAAGACAAGCGAATACGCCATGGGCGGTTAGAGAGACTCAAGAAGTTCTGCAAGAGAAGAGGTAGATTTGTGAGACAACCTCAGAACGACATAAAGACGTTCCAAAGAAGCCAAGATGACAAAAAAGGAAAAAGTGATAGAAAATGTTTTAGATGCGGTGATCCAAATCATTTTATTGAGAATGTCCAAAACCACCAAAAGATAAGAACCAAAGAGCATTCGTCGAAAAAGGGTTCTTGAGTGGATATATGTGAAGAAGATGATGAGAAGGCCAAAGATGAGACGTATCTCGTAGCTTAAGCATCAAATAAGTTATGTTCCACTTTCTCTTACATTAGTGATGAAAATTCATCACTAGATGATCTTACTTTAGATAATGACTATGATAAACTTTGCAAGATGAGTTTGAAAATAATCACTAAGAACAAATGGCTAAAAGCTATTAAAAATAGTTTAGAAAACAAACTTAGTGGACTAAAATTAAAATTGTCTACATTAGAGAAAAACAAGGGAGTTGATCTCGAATGTACAAATTATCAATCATTTAAACTAAGAATGAAAAACACAAAAGAAGAAGCTTTAAACTAGCCGTAAAATTTGAAAAGAGCACACCTTGCTTAAATGAAATGTTAAGCAATCAAAAACCCTCCAGTGATAAATTAGGTTAAGGGTTTATTTCATGTAAAGCATCAACTAGTAAGTCTAAGGAAATAAAATTTGTGAAATCTCATAAAGAAACGTCCTCTGTAGCGGATCCTCCAAATAATCTTGGGACGGCCCCTATAAAGTCCAGACGCCCCCCAAAGAAATCAAGGGGCCGCCTGTCTATTCACCAGAATCTGAAAAATCCGTTTCTTTTCAAAAATCCATTTTGGGTCCTAGACCAAAACATATAATGGTAAACAATGTTAAAATTCCTGTTGCTAGTGATAGTGAGGTCAAACAGTTTTATAAACCAACGATAAAACCTAAATTTAGATTTTATAAATCAAATTTTAGTCAAAAACTCCACCACCTAGAAGAGTCAGTAATAAATATCCTCGTTCTAAGACACCGCAACCAAAAAGAAATGTTGGTCGACAAAACCAACCTCGTGGTTTTCCCGTAACTTGGAACAACTTCCAACGTCAAAGTTACATGTCATGGGAAATGTGTCTTCCATTTCCACATCCCAATCAATTGCATCAAATGCAAGGGATGTTTAGCACTAACAACTTTGGACCCATGAGATATTAGGGACCAAATGTTTGAGTTATTGTCTTATATAAATAGATATGCCTTGGAGTCGACTTGGAACCCGATGAGTGGATAAAAGATAGCGAATGCTCTAAACACATGACGGGTAACCAAAAGCTATTCTCATCCTACAAGGCTTACAAAGGAGGTAATGTCATTTTTGGTAGTAATCTTCGCGGTAACATCATTGGCAAAGGTACGATTTCGAATGACTCTCTCAAAATAGATAATGTAGAACATGTAGATAACTTAAGATTTAACTTGCTAAGTGTAGGACAAATATGTGATAATAAGTGTAGAGTAACTTTTTCTAAACATGATAGTGAAATCACTAAGGATGGTAAGGTTATAGGTAGAGGTATTAGGAAGAAAGGCTTATATGTCTTGCAACGATTGATGAAAACTCCACGTTCTGGCATAGGAGATTAGGTCATGCTAATATGCGTCTCATTCAATTGTTAGCATCTAAGGAATTAGTTAGAAACTTACCTAAGCTTAAGTTTGATCAACACTTCTGTGATCTTCAAAATTGAAAACAATCTCACTCAAGTCACAGAAAGCTAAGAATATAGTCTCAATTATTAATGCTTAGAAATCCTATCATATGGAACTCATCGATCCATCCTCTGTACGAGTTATTGGAGTAAATCTTGGGCACCTTAGTCATAGTAGATGACTACTCTAGGTATACTTTGACAAGATTTCTTAAGAATAAACCCGAGGCTTTCGAGTAATTTGAAATCTTTAGTAAGAAAATACAAAATCAATTAGATGTTTAATAGTGTCAATTAGGACGGACCACGATAGAGAATTTGATAATGAAGTGCAATTTAGAGAGTTTTATAATGCCATTACACGTAACTTCTCGGCTCCATGCACTCCACAATCAAATGGCATGGTAGAAAGGAAAAATAAGACACTACAAGAAATGAGTAGAATAATGTTGAATGAACAATCGTTACCATAAAAATTTTGGTGTAACATAGTAGATACTTCAACATATATCCTCAACCGAATTCTAATTAGAGCTATCTTAGGTAAAACACCTATGAACTCTTGGATAGTAGGAACCAGCTGTTGATTACTTTAGATTGTTTGGAAGCAAGTGCTTCATCTTAAACACCAAACACTACCTTACTAAGTTTGACCCAAAGTCATATGAAGGTATCTTTTTAGGTTACTCCCAAAATAGCAAAGCCTATATCATCCTTAATAAACACACCATGAAAATTAAAGAATCACTCAATGTGACATTCGATGAAACTCCTCCATCCTCTAATACAAAAAAATGACACCCATGTGGAGAAGAACTTGGATGAAGAAAAGCAATTAGTACCGAAAAAAAAACTTAGAGAATGAAATTGAGGATGAAACTTTAGAAATTGACAAAATAGTCAATATTAAGGAATCTAGGAACCATCCATTAGAAAATGTCATCGAAAACCTTAACCAAATAACTCTTAGGTCATAAGCCCAAAACCAAAGTAACTTCTTTTATTTTATATCTACTATAGAACCTAAGAATGTAAATGAAGCCTAAAAACGGATGAAATTTATTAATCGCTATGCAAGAAGAATTAAATCAATTCATTGCAAAACGATTATTAAGGAGTTTAGTACCGCACAACCTAAGAATATGACAATCTATATTAACTAAGTGGGTGTTTAGAAATAAGTTAGACGAGAACGGTATTGTTTCTTGAAATAAGGCAAGGTTAGTTGCTCAAGTCTATAATCAACAAGAGGGCATCGATTATGATGAAACTTATGCCCTGGTTGCTAGAATTGAGTCTATTAGAAAAATATTAGCATAGCTTTGTGCATTTAGTATTTTAGCTATACCCAAATGTGAAATAAAAAGTCATTCCTGAAACTGTTTTATCAATGAGAGTATAAGTGGCCACCACCTCCAAGATTCATTGACATCAAAAAACCCATATCATGTTTTATAAACTAAAGAAAGCTTTATCTGATATTAAACAAGCACCCAAATCTTGGTAAAGATATATTAAAAGCTTTTCCTTATTAACCATGAATACAAAATGGTAATAGTAGATAACACCCCTTTTTACTAAAAGAAAAGTCAAATCTCAACATTGTTCAAATATATTTCGAAGATCATTATATTCGCTTCGTACTTCCTTGTCAAGACATGTGTGATGAATTTTCTAAATCAATCAATGATGGAGTTCGAGATGAGATGATGGGTTGACACATAAGCTTCTTCCTTGGTTTACAAATAAAAAAATGGAAGACGGTTATCTTCTTAATCAATCTAAATAAATATTAAAGAAAATGCTTAAGAAATTATGGGCTTTAGAAATTCTAAACCAATTAAACCCAAACCCCCCATGTTCTCATATACTAAGACTCACGAAAGATGAAGAGTGTGAGTTGGTAGATAGTACCAAGTATCGAGGCATGATAGGTAGTTTACTCTACCTAATGACAAGTATCCTGATTATCATAGTTTAGTGATTTGCCTTAGTGCAACGCATCCAAAGTCTATCCCAAAAACCTCTCATCTTAAGGGGTTAAGTGTGTCTATACGATACGATTAAAGGTACTAACGCACTTTAGACTATGGTAAACCGATAATGGGAACGGCATAGAAACCGTAGTATATTCCGACTCTGATCATGCGGGAGATTATTGTTGACATTCTGAGCCCTAGCGGTAAAGTATTGTACTGTTCAAGGGTGATGTTTTTTTTTTTTTTATTTTTTTTTGTTTTATTTTTTTTTTTTTTTTTTTTTTTTTTTTTATTTTGTTTTTTTTTTTTTAGTTTTTTTTTATTTTTTTTTTTTTTTTTTTTTTTTTTTTTTTTTTTTTTTTTATTTTTTTTTTTTTTTTTTTTGTTTTTTTTTTTTTTTTTTTTTTTTTTTTTTTTTTTTTTTTTTTTTTTTTTTTTTTTTTTTTTATTTTTTTTTTTTTTTTTTTTTTGTTTTTTTTTTTTTTTTTTTTATTTTTTTTTTTTTTTTTTTTTTTTTTTTTTTTTTTTTTTTTTTTTTTGTTTTTTTTTTTTTTTTTTTTTTAATTTGTTTTATTTTTGTTTTTTTTTTGTTTGACATCTTGGTTTCTTGAAGAAAACTGAATACTGATGCGTAAATTGTTTTGAATAATATTTTACCAAGTTTTAAATTAATTAAAAATCCGTTACCGATACAACGCATAACGGGCAGAGAACCCGATCGTGTATAATGTAGTATTTGTAAATCCGAGGTCATCCCAAGAGCTAAGGTTAAATAGTTTAATTTGATTATTGTCATGATTTAAAAATGGTTTTAAGTTGATTTTAAGAATTACAGAAAAGTAAATACAATAAAGTAAATAGATAGAAGAATTCAAGGAGAAAGGCGTGCTAACCTAACCATTTCACTACCAACGATACGATTAAAATTTCCAGTGAAATGTTTAATTATAAGTTCTATTAGTGATTCTAATGTCGACAAACCCGAACTTTCATTTGAGGTTTGTCCTATACTTACTTGCTGCGGTTAAATTCCAACTACCCTTAAGACCAATCTATATTCTAAACCGATTATTAACCCTCTCTAAAGGTTCCCATTATAGTTTAAGCTTTTAAGTATTTAAAGGTGAGAAATGCGGTAATCTTTTAATTCTTACAGTAGGGATAGATGTCAAGCTACCCTAGTACCCCACTAATCCCAAGTTCAACATGGTAAGTCTAATATCAAGATTAACAAGATCTAAGACACCCTCTATACTACCAAAACATGAGGATCAATGAAAGGCTATAAGGATATCTAACTAGAACCATAATTGAACAGGAAATCATAATCATAACAATAGTAGATACATGGTTAGGCCAGCACTAGGAGTGCTTAGCCGCTCATGGTAACAACAATGCAAGAATTAATGAATAAAGACGTGGATTGAATCATCATAATTCTTACAGAAGATGAAATGAATGATTAAATACAATAATTGTTGGTAGTAACTTTCTCCATTGGACCCTTCTGATGATACTTTGAATCTTGGGGGTTTGGTTCACACACTTAGAACTGTGTGTAGAGTGGTGGAAGTGAGTGATGTTGAATGAGCCGGCGGAGGGCTCTATTTATAGGCTTAGAAATGTTTACAGCGTAACCCTTGTGAGATGTTACGTCGTAATCTTGCTACGTAAGCTTCCAATCTTCTAGGAATAAAATGATGTTACGCGTAACCTTGTCTCCTATGTTACGCCGTAATGCTGACTCGGATAAATCATCTCTTATGAATTTGAATGTTGTGGCGTAAAGTAGGAGAGGCTTTACGCCATAAAGGGTCTGATGACTCATTTCTTCATTGGAGTATGTTAGGCGTAATCCTTTAGGTGTTACGTCGTAAACTGCCTCGGACTCTTCACCTTTGTGCATTTCATGTCTAAATCCCTTGTCTTTTTCTAAAAATGCTTACTTGTCTCTGATAACTAATATAAACAATTAAGTAATGTTTTCATACATTAATAACATATTTGTAAGCATTTTTTATAGGGAATTTGATATTAAAATGTATTAAACTTTATTTGATGTTAAGTCAAATATCCATCCCCATCTACCAATCGCACGTATCAAATAACCATCAACCTTCCAATCCATCCCCATCCCCGCCTACCCAATTAAGACCCACTTGATTTCTACTTATTGCCCTCAGTTAGAACCGTTTATAATAATTCTTAAAAAGATTTCCCCATAGACTTTGAAGAAATTAATTTAAAGTTACTTATGCAAAACACAACAAATCGAACACCTCATGAAAAGAGGATAAAAAAACACTCAACTCTCATTATTAATCTAAGTGTTCAATTTCAGGGTGATCACTCAATTGAACGGACATAGTATGTGTTCTATCATAAGCTTGGAAAGTACACAAGTCTCCACCAACTAGAATTAGGCTCTAAACAGTCTCCAAGGCAACATGGGTGACATTATGGTTTATTGGGTGATATAAAGGGTTAGGATAGACATGGGATACACTTTTAATAGTTGTTAAGATAAAAACATGAAACAAATAGTCTAAAGTAATCTAAGGCTGTCATAACTAGCTACTGTCCATCCAAGGTCCAAGAGTCTGGGTTCAAAAACCTGATCATTTGATAATGGGCTACTATCACCATTCTTCATATTATTGAGATGGCTTGTAGCATAATGGGCTAACTAGCTCCATAATTTAACTTATTTAGCCCACAACCATCTTTACATTTTTGAGCACATGAGTGGCTTTTTATTTGCACCATCTTTTCTTCATGGATAAAACATGCAAATGCTACAGGAGTTTATATCTTTTTATTATTGCCCCTGCAGCATTTGATATTATACGCACATCCCCTCACTTGAGATGAACAACGTTGAAAGTGATGACATATGGGGTCTTTATAGATCATAATGGTTGTAGGTCTTCCACGAATGCATAAAAATCCGTTCCATTCCACCAAACCAAAGGACTTTAAATAGCCTAGAGATTCAACACAAAAAAAATAAAGACTACGAGGTAGGCTAAGGTGAAATGGTGTAACGAAACATATAGGGTTTAAACAACATTGGCTTGACAAGGTGATCTAGGGGTATCTTTCACTAATAGAGAGTGTAACAAGGGTTTAACACGGGGAGGTCGACAAGTCGGTGTGACAAGCCGATAAACACACACACACAAAAGGCCTTTTTGGGTGATTATTGTTTTTTAAAGAAAGTGCTTCCCTAAAATGTTTGCCTTTTGAACATCCTATTCCAACTAACCAATTAGGCTTATACAAGATGACATGCTAAGGTTTCGAAAAGTCCTACAATACTACCGATACTCTCGATATATTTGGGTGGATTTTATGATATAATAGAAAAAACTATTAGCTTAATCACACCAAATTAATTAAAGGATAATAAATGTGTCTTTGGCACAAATAATTTATCTAGTTTAGTAAGAAAAAACATGTCCAAAAATTTTAAAATTTGCGACCATTTTTCAAAGAAAACCTAGGAAATCGAGAGGCAAATATAGATCAAGTTGTAAGTCTACTCCTCATCCCCCCCATTGGTTTTACAATTCCCTATTGTACAATTAAGGAAATGAAATAATGAAATAAGAGTAGAATTATAACAAAAGACTCCCCTAAGTGTTGCTCTCTTCTCCGAGTGATAATTGCAAGAGTTGACTTCTTGCAAAGTGTCTATAGAACAACCTCATTTCCCCTGAAATCACTAGACAACAAAGAGCATTAAACGTTCATGGATAGTAAACACTATATATCTAACTCACTTTCCCATATGAATCACTGTTTCATTTAGGCATAATCAACAAGCCTTTAAAAACCACGTTGGTTCCGCAATTGGAAACCGAGTGAAAGTCTCATGAGGGTTTACACGAGTGAACTACACCCACAAAGTTCATTACTTGTACACGGTTTTTGAAAATGTTTCAAACAGATTTTAGTTTTTTTTTTAGAAAGGGTTTTACAACTTAACCAAGGGTTTAGGTATATGGAGTAAACATGTGGTTTTAAAAATTACGAAATTTTGGAAACAAAAAAGTTAACGGCGTAACAATGCAGATGATTTTTTAAAACGCCGTAATGATACTATTACGGCGTAACCTTTGTGGTTACGCCTATACAAAACCTTTCTACCACACGAACACTGATCAGAGACCTCAAAATCCATTTGTTGATTTTTATTTGTGTTTTTGACCCCCTTTGTAGAGAATAAACCTCAAAATAAAGTGAGAAACCCAACAAAACCACTAATAAATGCAGAAAAATAAAAACGGGTTTATCTCCCGACAAACACTTTATATTTTATTACCGATCTTTAAGTTAGACTCAAATGCTTTACATTATTGCAAAGTAGAGAGTTTCCGTGTGGTGATATACTCCCCTGTAATATGTTTTTAAATCTAATGTCCATTGACTTTAAAGATAGACTCCCGTTCTATAGACACACATCCCACGACTGTTCCATAAGAGAAAAACCTTGCTAATGTGTAAGGACCATACCAATCATGATTTTAATTATCCAAGAAGAGTTTTAACCTTGATTAACAAACCTAGAACCTCGTACCCTACATGAAACTCTTATCCAAAATCTATGGCAATCATGCCATCATCTTTGTTCTTTCTTTGTATGCTCTGAAAATCATAGCCCTCATTTCATAATTTTGCCTAATTTGTTTAATAGTAGGTACCAATGTTTTTTCTGGCGGAATCTAAACTATATTTACATTTTTATAAAGCCCAATATGCCTTATGTTCCATCTCCATTGGAAGATGGCATGCTTTTCCATATACAATTCTGAATGGAGTACTCCCGATTGGTGATTTATAAGCAGTTCTAAATGCCCAAAGTGATCAGCGAGTTTAATCAGCCCACTCCATTCTTTATAAAGTGTGTTGGTCCTGTTAACAATTTTTTCTAAAATGCTTTTAATAGCGACAGTTAGTTGATTTTCAGTTTGACCACTTGTTATGGAGTGATGGGGGAAACAAGTCTATGTAACACAACCGGTAATTCTTCAAACGTCTTTTCAAGAAGGGAATTGCAGAAATGTGTTCCGCGATCACTTATGAGTGCTTTTGGAACTCCGAATCGTGAAAACAATTTCCAAGGAATTTGACTACCACCCGAGCATCGTTAGTTGGTAATGCTTCAGCCTCAACCCATTTTGAAACATAATCGATAGCCACGAGGATGTATTTATTATTTAATGAAGAAGGAAAAGGTCCCATGAAGTCAATGCCCCAAATATCGAATACCTCGCTAACGATAATGTTGGTTAAGGGCATTTGGTTACGAGAGGATATGTTACCAGTCCTTTGACATGCTCACAATCGCGAATGTACCTTGAAGCATCCCTAAAAATGGTTGGCCAATAAAATCTAGACTCAAATATTTTCCTAGCAGGAATGTCTGCTCCGTACTGCCCTCTCAATCCAGTTGGTCCATAAGAAAGTGTTTTAGAATTTCCAGCATTTCCTTTCCTTCCTACCAAATACACATTCTTAGTAAATTCCGATCGGGACAAGATATTTGAGTAATGGGATCACCCCATATGTAAAATTAAACATCCGATAGAATTTCTATTCTTAAATGTATATTTCAACCCATGGGCGGAAATGATTTATGTGATACTAAGAAATTTAGCCTAGATCATCATACTACGGGTCCTTTTAACTGTTTCCTACAGGGACTCCATAAGATATCTCAGGGAAGCGTCCCGAATTGCTTCCTCGTTTAATGTCCTTTATGATTTGGGTACTCTATCTAGATAGAGATCAGTAACAAGTTTTTCTGATTTCCATTTTAGTAGATAGTTTATATATTTTATTCTTTAATCGCAATGGTAAATACTTTAAAAACGAAAACCCATCTTATAAGCCTTGCTGTGCGCGTGTCTGTTTGCTAAACAAATATTTTAAAGCAGAATGATCGGTATAGATGACAGTTTTAGACATAATTAAGTAGGATTAGAATTTATCAAAGGCATACACGGACTGCCTATAAGTTCTTTTTTCAGTAGTAGAGTAGTTTTCCTTGAGACATCATTCATAGTCGTACTTTGCGTAATAGATTTGCGGAAATATTTAACACTGGCTATACCCAAAACTTCCTCCTATAGCATAAATAAATCGCTTGCATCACACATTAATTCGAAATCAAGGTTCTGTCGGATCAATGATTACAGAGCGGATGTTAAATTAATTTTTAAGGATTATCGATGGCCTGCATACATTCATTTGAAAAAATAGATTTTGCATCCTTAATTAACAATTGGGTCATAGGTCGAGCAATCTTGGAAAAGTCTTTGATGAATCTTCGATAAAATCTTACATGTCCTAGAAAGCTTCTAACTAACCATCCTTTTACGTTAGTTAGATGGGATTGGCAATAACATTCAACCTTTGCATGTTTTTACCTCAATGCCAGATTTAGATATCTTATGTCCTAGGACGATTCCTTCTTTTACCATGAAATGGCATTTTTCCCAATTTAACACTAAATTTGTTTCTTCACACTTTGCTAACATTTTAGATAGATTAGTAAGGCAAGAGTCAAACGAGTTTCCAAAAACTGAAAAATCATCTATGAAGACTTCCATAAAGTCTTTTGCACATAACATAAGATTGGTCCATCAAGCATCTTTGAAAGGTTTCGCGGAGCATTTGCATAGCCCGAAGGGCACCTCCTATATGTGAATGTTCCTTAGTGGGCATGTTAAAAGTAGTTTTTTTCCTGATCTTCTGGTGCTAATGGAATTTGGAAGTATCCTGAGAATCCATCTAGGAAGCAGTAATACTCATTTCTAGAGAGCCTTTCTAACATTTAATCGATGAATGGTAACAGGAAATGATCCTTCCGAGTTACATCATTGAGTTTTCTATAATCAATGCATACCCTCCATCTGGTAATTTGTGTCTGGTAGAACCAACTTGATATTTTCGTTAGTAGTATAACGGTTAAACCCTCCTTTTTTTTAGGACTACATGAATGGGGCTAACCCAAGGACTATCTGAAATGGCTTAAATTAGTCCGTTATCGAGTAGCTTGATTATCTCAGCTTTTACCACATCTTGAACTTTAGGGTTGAGTCTTCGCTGGGGTTGCACAACTGGTTTAAAATTGTCTTCCATTAGATTTTTATAGTGCAAAATAAGGGCTGATGCCTTTGAATTCACAACTTTCCATGCTAACGCAGCCTTAGTGTGCTTCAAAACCTTCAGAGTGACTCTGTTTTTTAGAAAAAAATAAAGAGGAGATGATATAATAAGGAATTCTTGGTTATTGTTCAAAAAGGCATATTCAAGGTGGGAAGGAAGTTCCTTAAGTTTTAGGAGGCTGCTTTTTAGCTTCCAATCGTTAATTGGTGGAAGAATAAAGATGGTTTAGGAATGGTTACCCAATAGCATGGTCCAGAGGGTAGACCAACTGCAATCACTGTATAGGGATAACTTCTTTATAAAAAAATCTTCTGAGTTATTATCTTCTTCTTCCCATAAATTGGTACTATTTTGTTGGAAATTCAGGATGCGTTCAAATAAGAATGAATTAAGAGTGCTTGAAGGGAGAATTTCTTTAACAAGGTCAGAGACTACATTATTTATAAGATCAACAGAAAGACATTCATCATCTTTTGGTGTGGAAAATTTCATCGATTTTTCAGTGTCAAACGTTATTGTTTCATTTCCCACTTCGAAAGATATCTTCTTATTAAATACATTGATCATTGCATGTGTTGTGGCTAAGAATGGTCTTCCAAGATTATTGGAATGTTGTGATCTTCTTTCATATCAAGCACTACAAAATCCATAGGGAAAATAAATTTGTCGATCTTTATTATGACATTCTCAGCAATCCCCCTAGGATACTGGGTGGATTTATTTGCTAATTCGATACACATGCGGGTCGGTTTTAAAATTCACCAAGATATAACCTTGCATACATAGAGTATGACATAAGACTAATGTTGAACCCAAGGTCAGCTAGAGCCTTGTCAATGCCCATTTTTCCTATGACATAAGACTAATGATGGTGAAACTTCCAGGGTCTTTTTCTTTAAACGGGATTTTATTCAGGAGCACCGCAGAACATCTTTCGTTTAAAATTATTTTAGATGTTTCTTCTGTTTTTCCTTTTCTGGTAAGGAGATCTTTCATAAATTTAGCATATTTGGGCCATTTCTCTAAAGCCTCAAAAAATGGGATATTTATACTAAGTTGTTGGAGGTTTTCAAAGAACTTTCTGAATTGTTCTTTTTCTTTTTCCTTTTTTAGTCGTCCAGGGAAGGGGATAGAGTCATAGAAAGATTCCATAGATCCTAGTTTATTCAGACGTTATCATCCATTCTTGATTTTTTTGTTTCCTTTTGTGGTAATGCCCCTCCTTGTGAAGTTGTTACATTTTCAAGAGGATTTTTAGGGGGGTTGTAATTTAGTCCGCTCCTGGTTGTTATGGCATTAGCCAATCCTCTTGGATTGGTTTCAGTAGAGATTGGGAGACTTCCTGTTTCTCTATCTTGTATTATTTTACGATTTTTCCTAAGTGAAATTCTATTTTCTTAATAGAAGAAGCTTGTGTCTTAAAGGTTTGCTTGCAAGTTTTCTTGATACCCCAGACTAATTTTTGTCCCACATCCTTCTGCGATTTAGTCAATATTCATTGATGAAATTTGTTTAGAGTTACTTCTAAAATTGTGAAATTCTTCCCTCCATTGGGTTTTCATATCATGTTGTGACCATTTCTAAAACTTCCACCATTATATACAAATTATTTTCAAAGTTATTAATTTGATTTAGAACTGTTTGAAGCTCCTTGTTTTCAGTCTTTATATCACCTTCGTTATAAAACATGAAAAAAGAATTTGCGGATAATTCCTTGAAGCTTCCATTCCCTTCGTCAGAGGTCATTCCAAGGAATTGGTCCTTAAAGTCGAGCTTAAGCCTTGTTTTTGTGTCTAGTCCATGATAAAAGATTCTTAACTGTTCATGTTCATTTAGCTTGTGTTCGGGGCAGCTAAAAAGGGATTCTGTGAATCTTTCCCATGACAAGTGTCAACGGGCTCATTAAGTTATTTTTATAAATTCCTAATCGATACAATTTGTTTAAAGATTTTAAAGGAGACGATATCCTCTAATAAGGCTCAATTTGAATAATCGCACGTTGTGATTGACCTTAACGGGTAAACGTATTATCCATCTGTTTAGCTTTTTCCCATTAAGGTAAATGGAAATAAGCCATTAACAAAGACCTGGTCCTAGCAACATCTTGGAATTGGAAAAGATTGATAATTTCGAATGATATTAGAGATGTGTTTCATAGAAGTGTATTCTTACATTTTTTCCTTAGAATAGGATTTTCTTTTAGTTCTTTAATGCATTGTCCCCAGAATTTTGAATTTTAATGTTTTCTTTAAATAATGGTTTAAACTTTCCCAGTCCACATTCACGTCCTGATTTTTTGTCAGATACTCATTGACAGTAGACCCAGAATCATTGTTTCTACTCATATCAAATTATAACTAATTTTAGCTCCCCGGCAGCGGCGCCAAAAACTTGATGCGTAAATTGTTTTGAATAATATTTTACCAAGTTTTAAAAAATTTAAAATCGAATACGATATACGCATTAACTGGTAGAGAACCCCGATCGTATAAGTGCAGTTAGTTTGGTAAATCCAAGGTCTACCCAAGAGCCAAAGGTTAAATAGTGTAATATAATTCTTTTCACACACATTAGAAAAAAGTTTTAAGTTGATTTTAAGAATTACGGAAAAGTAAATGCAATAAAGTAAATAGATAGAAGAATTCAGGGAGAAAGGCGTGCTAACCTAACCATTTCACTACCAATGATACGATTACAATTTCCTATCAATGTCAATGTATGTAGTTTCAAATAGTGGTTTTAATGCGACAAACACGAATTTTTCATTTGAGGGTTTTGTCCTAACTTACTATTCTTTCATACCACATTCCCCTAAGATCACACAAGCAGGGGCATTCTAAGGCTTGTAATGGGTTAAATTCCGAACTACCTTAAAACCAATCTATATTTTAAACTGATTATTAACCCTCTTTGAAAGAGTTCCCATACTTTTTAGGTATTTAATGTGACAAAAGCAGTAATCTGGTTAATTCCTACACTAGGAATAGATGTCAAGCTACCCTAGTACCCCATTAATCCTAAGTTTAACATGGTAAGTCTAATATCAGGATTAACAATATCTAAGCCACCCTCTATACTACCAAAACATGAGGATCAATGAAAGGCTATAAAGATATCTAACAGAACCATAATTGAACAGGAAATCATAATCATAACAATAGTAGATACATGGGTTGAGGGCCAGCAAACAAGGAGTGCTTACCGCTCATACGAACCTAGCAAAGCAAGAAAATTTTAAATGAATAAAAACATGGATTGAATCATTAAATTCTTACAAAGGATGAAATGAATGATAAAAATACAATAATTGAGTATTTTTGAGAAATGCTTTGATACTTGGAGGTTGTGTTTCACAAGCCCAGTAGAACTAGTTGTGAAGTGGTGGAAGTGAGTGATACTGAATGAGCCAGAGGAGGGCTCTATTTAATTATAATGCATCAAAATTTTACGACGTAACCCTAGTGAGATGTTACATACTACGTAATCTTGCTACGAATTCTTCCAATGCTTCTTAGCAAAAAAAAGATTGTTAACGACGTAACCAGTGATCGCCTAATTTAACTGCCTTAAAGCTACTCAGATAAATCATCTCTTGTAAATTTAAATGTTGTAGCGTAAACTAGGAGAGGTTTTACGCCGTAAAGGGTGTGATAACTTATTTCTTTGTTGAAGTATGTTACGGCGTAATCCTTCAGGGGTGTTACGCCGTAAACAACCTCATACTCCGCTTCCCCTTTGTGCATTTCATGTCTCAAATCCCTTGTCTTTTGCTAAAATGCTTACTTGGTCCCTAGAAACTAATAATAAACAATTAAGTAATGTTTTCATACATTAATAACATATTTGTAAGCATTTTTATAGGGAATTTGATATTAAAATGTATTAACTATTTGACGTTATCAGAAATAAACCTCTCTTGCTATATCTACTACCGAATCCGAATACTTAAGCGCCAAAAAGGCATGTCAAAAATCACTATGGATGAAACAAGCTCTTATCGACTACGACGTTCGACTCGACGACGTCCTGATCATGTGTGACAATAAAGGCGCGATTGACCTTAGCAAAAACC
Source organism: Tanacetum coccineum (assembly GCA_026074375.1). NCBI lineage: Eukaryota > Viridiplantae > Streptophyta > Magnoliopsida > Asterales > Asteraceae > Tanacetum > Tanacetum coccineum. The sequence goes on along the minus strand of BQNB010005331.1, from coordinate 43,334 downwards.
CGGTGCAACACTCTCGTACCAAACACATCAAAATTCATCACCACAATCTTAAGCTTCTATGAAACTATTTATTTATTAGTAATGAGGTTTATTTGTTTTGTCTTTCTTGATAATGTCCAAAAAGGACATAACCCTATCAAACAAGTGGGGGGGGGGGGGGGGGGGGGGGGGGGGGGGGGGGGGGGGGGGGGGGGGGGGGGGGGGGCCGTCCGTCGACAACATTCTTAAAAAACCCCTTAAACGTGAATCGTTTAACTATCTACGTCTTGGTTTAGGAATGATGGAACACATTCCATAAATCGTTTCTCTTTTCTTCTGTCTCGATTCTAGTCCGTGTTCCACTCCGTGTCGTGACAACTTAAATACTTCGTCCGAAGTACTTTAAGCATTTAATTCGTAAAATGCAAATTAAAACGTCACTCCTTCCGTAAAAATTTTCTGTCAAAAATCGAGTCAAAAACCCTCTGCTGAGGGCGGCCCCCATATCTATGGCGGTTCCCTAATTAAATCAGGCAGCCCCCATATCGATATGGGACCGCCACCAGACGAGACCAAAAGTCTGTCACCCTATTTTTTGTAAATCACAAAAACAAACACCCCCTCTAAAACCACCATTGACGAACCACAAACCAAAACCACCAAAACCTTAAAATCAACCACTAAAATACCAGTTGAAGATCAAATCAACACTAATAATCAATCCTAACACTATAAATATCATCAATTTTTTTGTAAGCAAATTCAAACTATTTTCTTCTAATTTAATTTTATGGTTCATATTAACAAAAACTCAAAATTAGGGGATTCCTGATTCATTTTCCTTTTGTTTATGTCATGTAGGGAGGGGGAGGTGGTAGGATTGTGATTAGGGGATCATAATAACACAATGTTTAACTAATATGCTTCCTATAGACATTGGATTTGCATGATTGAAGAGTGTTTTTCAAAAATTGTTTTCGCATAAAACCCCAATTTTATTTCAAAATCACTCATGTTAGGAACTCTATAAAAATGCTTTTATGCATTGTTAATACATCCTAAAAATGTTTTTGCATACATGCATAATGATCTCATGAACAAAATTCGAGCTATCAATAATAATATTATTTTTCCGACATGTATGGATGAGCAAATTTTTTGAATAAGAGTGTTTTTAGGTTAACTCATAGTTTTATTTTAGAGTCAAGTTAGCCACAAGCTTCACATTCGTTAAATATAGGACACACTATCACGTAATTCCTATAAACATTACAAGTTCACAAATAATAAAACATGGATTACCTTTTTATCTAGGAGACCATCCTCATAAAACATGCTGAAGACCACAAAACATAAAAAGACTAGCATTCCAAATATATCAGCAAACGAAAACACCTCACCATTAAAAGAATTCCCCCCCCCAAAAATAAGAATCTTGAAAGTCGTTGCATTCATGAGGGTCGGGTAGTTTTTCAAGATTTTGATGATTTGGTCTATGTTGAGTCCATATTTAGTCATATTGGGTTTGATTGTCTTTCTTAAAATCTATGAACAAATCTGTTCACGTTTTATCCTCGAGTTTTATAGTCAATATCCATTCACTATACTTTAAGAGGGTCAAATCTTAATCATTTTTTTGTCATTCAAAGTCAACTCTTTTCTTTCACTCTCGAATAATTTGGTCAAATTCTTGGTATAACCACAAATGTTGCATGTTCGTTTACCGACAAGTGGTCTCTTGATGACTTGCAGTATAGTGTCCCTACGAGTGGTCCTTATCAAACCAATCCTCCTTGTCCCGGTGAAATTAAAAACTATGTTCAAGAGGAAGGGAGGGTCCGGTCACTCGTATTTGTCATAAAAACGTCATTCCTGTCAAAGAAAACAAAATTTTAACTCGTAGAATTTTCACCGTAATGAAATCTTTGGTTGGAATTATTCAGGAAAATGTATTTTTTCTTGGGGGTAACCAGGATTATATCCCCGCGTGTCTCTATCACATGCTCTATTGTATCGCTAGGTCCGAGCGATATAATCTCGCATATTTTATTGAAAAACGTATGGAATTAGTCTCTAAACAACCTCAGTTGATTATGACATACGGTATGTTATTAACTCGCTTGTTTAAACATGTCATGACCATTAGTCACAGGGTGTTAGATGATTATTATGACTTGCACAATCGTGTCATGTATCCTCTTACCGCTCAACAAGAGCGGAAAACTCGAAAGGATTATGGCACGAAAAGAGGTTGTCACTCCACTTCTTCTTCATCCGCCTTCAGTCAAACATCCTTCTCTTATCTCAACGATGATGATAATGATGGAAATGATGAAGGGACCTCACGTGCCAAACGCACTCCCACGTAAACCCTCGTCCCCTTTTGTCAATTCATTATCAAATGATATTCCTCGAGCCTTTTCAAACCCACCAAATATTAATCCTAACATGGAACCATTCTACTCTCGTCAAACCAAAATTCTAAACTGTCAAGTCCAATTGAGAGATGAGCAACAAGGTGGAATACGGTCAATCGGGAAGGGCATCAAAAACTTGTGGAGAAAAATGAAGAAATAAGCAATTTGGAAAATTGGTATAAGACAATATATCTATATTTACTACTTAGATATAATATTCTTGTATTTATTCTTTTTACCTACACTTCGAATCTAACTTATGAGTTTGCATAATTTTTAGTACTTAGTTTGGGCAACGTAACTTGCCTTGGATGATCGTTCCATTTTATCATCCTAAACCTTGCTTGCATGCATTTTGATACACTATGGTTATTTCTATGATATTATGCATGCTTGATTATTTCTTAGTCAATATGCCTAAGTTTGCTTCTCTAAATGAGAAACTATAAGGATAGCTATGGCTTGAGTGAATTTGATTATTAGGATGTACTAGATGATTCTTGAGGTAATTGATTCAGTTGCAAAAGAACCTTCCTGGATAGCATGATTCCGCACAGGTTTCAAGGTCTGGAAAACTGGGAAAAATCTTCGTGTTTCCAAAAAACGGCCCCCAAAAATATTGGGCGGCCCTCATATATATCTGGGACCGCCTCTATATTTATGGGACTGCCATCAGGATCATGAGAATTTTACTGTGTCTCTCCTGATTTTCAGTGCAAATGACTATCCACTCTATAACTCAGCTACTTTCCTGCATTTTGCTAAACACTTCTTGGAATCATATAATCACCTTCCCATTCCTTACTTCTTTAATCCACTACCTCCAAATTAAATAGTCTTCATCCTCACCATCTTCACACTCATCTTCTTCACTTTTCTTCTACTTCCATGAATTCTACCTAAGCTTCCTCATCTAAAACTACTAGGCTAAATAAATTGGAATATGTTTGTTCTTAGTTGATGGAGTGTTTTTAAATTCTATAAAAATAAACTAAAACCCTCTAAGAAAATCAAACTAACAATCATTCCACCTAGACAACTCTTTGTGAACATATCTAGTGATGAAGATGACACTACCACACCTTCTCCCATAACAAAATCCTCATCTCCATCTCCACCAAATGCACCATCAAAAACTCTATCAACCAAAGATACATCATCTACCTTGGGCACTACCTCTTTCCTCCCCAAAATTTTTATTGTGAAAACTCAAAACAACATCTTCACCTCCTTCCTCAAAAATGACACACCATCTCCTCAACCATTAAATCCCTTTCTTAATGATATCATGGATGCACCTCCAAGACCTTCAAACCTAATTCCACTTCAAAGTCATCTATCACTCTATCCTTGTCAACAATTCACCACTGATCACATCTTGATACTCCCTTGCACTACCTTTACCATAACCACCACCTCAACCACCTCTCATGAGTCACCCTATTTACTTTAACTACCATCATTATCATGGCTCAACTCGTCTTTGTTGTTTTCATAACCGAAACCTCTTCTTTACTATTAGGGATGAGATGAACCTAATGCTTGCTCACCTTGAATATCTTCTTACCTTTGCCATTGCCTTACCATCTCCACCTTGTCCTTAAAACCATTTTCAAAACTTCTAAATAATTGATTTACCCAACCTATTGCTTAAAACCACTAACTATGACCTAAGATCATCTAGGATCTATGAAGTATTAATATTATTAGGGTACTAGTGTTTAAATCTTAGTATATCTATGTATTGGAAGAAATTCATATTATCACGCATAAGCTTAGGTTCCGTATGAAGTAGTTTTGTTATGCGAGTATGAATTTTATATATTATGAATGAATGGTATCTTATTGTTATGAGGAATGTGTATGCATTATGACTTATATGGCTACTTCTTTTCTTTCTCCAACATAGCCATATACATATATTTGTCGTAATCATTGCTACTTGTTAGAAATGTTCTCTTGCACTTGTATTTCTAACTTAGTTTTGTAGCAAAATATCATAAGATCGATCCCTTGGTGCCCCAAACAAGGGGGAGTAAACATCAAGGGGGGTCTTGGCATCGTCGAATTCTTTCTATCTACATCTCGACGGTTGACCTTTTTTGGATTCGACAAAAAGGGGGAAAATGGATTAAAACTCATAAATAACTTAAAAAAATTATTTTTATTTAAAATGATTATTATATTTTTGTCACATAAAAAAGTGGGGATTTGTTAATAACAAATAATGCTTAAAATGTTATTTATACTTTCGACCTCTCTACGTTTTGAAGATGGCAAAATGTAAAAACATTTACGATAAAAATAAACTTTTACATGTTATTAATCGTAAACTTCCATTTCACGCCATATATAACTAAGGTAGGGATAAACAAATCAATAAACTAAATAGGTAATCAAGAAAAAATTTTTTTTTCTTAATCCATCACTTTTCCTACAAAAACACCCCTATCTATATTTTTACATAATTACATAAAATACTTTTGTTAAATAAAAATAATGTTTTATTTAAAACATAAAATTGAAATTCAAATTTCCCCCCCCCCCCCCCCAAAACAAATAAACCTCGACCAAGATAAACATCCCACAAAAGGACAAAAAAATAGAGCTCATCAAGGGCGGAACCCCAGGGTTAGGCGGCCCTCAGATATATCTGGGACCGCCAGGACCGCCACCAGCTGACCGTTGGGAATTCCTGGCTATAGATACTACACTATTCACAGCAAAATAGACCTCTTTGCATGATTTTTTCTGTCCTCTCTCTCTAAACCTTCTTTCTCTCACTAAATTATCATAGAGACACTAAACAATAATTTATATCTTGTATCAAGTGATCAGAATCTCATCTTCTATCTTCTTCTTTTCTTTTTCTTAATCTAGTGCAAGAGGAAGAACACACCGTATTCAACCAAGAAACGAAAGTGTAATACTATTAGTGATTCTCCTATCTTCTTCTAAGAATCCAAACACTCTATTATTGATTATCTTGTGTAATTGTGTAAATCGGATTGTGAGTAATTCCGATAGTGTAGACTTGTGATTGTGTATTACTTGTGAAGTGGTAGATTGGTTCTAGCTTAAGATATAACTACGACATTTAGCTTAGTGTCGGAAAATAATGTAAGAGACTATAAACGGTTTTGCTTACTCCGCCTGAATGGAGCATGTTGACATAGTAAAATCTCGAGTCCGAATACTCGAGAGTGAGTAGGGCGAAGTAAGAGCTCATAGGCCAAACCCACTTAAAAAATCTTGGTTGTCTTTGGTTTGATCGTTCTTTCCTTTATCTCTTTTATATGGCTGATGTAAATAGTACAATAATAAGTTATCTGTTGATTGGTTCATCTTCTTGAATTGGTTGACATATAATCCAATCTAACAAAATTATAGAAGTAAATATTTTAAAACGGCTAATTAAACTGAAAACTATTCAACCCTCCTCCCCTTTTCTAGTTCCACAGAGTAAAATGTGATAGATCTATGCTAATTATGGCTTGAAATGAACTTTTGGCGAGAATGCAATCTTTGTGGTGACAAAGTTAGGTGGATGTGTATTATTGGAGGAGAAAAGGCAAGTGTTCTAATAATTTAAATGTAGAGTATGGCTGACTGAGACACGGATCTACCAAACGTAAAGAACAATCCGGGCAGGTGGGATTCCATTGATCCATGGGTCGGCTAAAAACATACATTGAGTATTGATTTCCTTTCCCCGATAAATAAGCTTTGATGTTACTCGTCTTGGCTTATTGGAGTGGCTTATATACGTTATAAATTTGTTTGTGCTTAAATTATTTTGAGTCGACAGTCAAAATTTTAATCATTCATTTAGGAGTTGCGTGAATTTCCCAATGGAATTTTAAAGTGTCGAAGTCTATTAGATATTAACTATTAGCATGTATTTTTTTTAACATTGCTATAACCGAGCCATTATGACATTTAGACGTAATAAAACAATCATCAATACAAGTGGTGTAGGTGGTAATTCAATGATTATTCCTTTTCGTCTTTACGATCGATTTCGTAATTTCATATATTAACCAAATATGGTCAAACATGTAGACTTAAAAAATATCTATGGTCATTTTATTGATATTTTCGTAGTCTCTTTATATTATAATCTTAACCTAGTGGTCATTTTTCAAGGTTTATAATTAGAACATTTAATGAGAATAAACATCTTTGAATAAAGATTATTTCTTCATTGATTTTCGCTTTTACTAATATTTTTCCGGAGTTTGAAGATACATTATCTGTGATATGTTATGTCATTCCTAATCCTAATCTTAAATAATTAAATTGTTTACGTTTTAAAGGGCTAGTTAATAAATCGGCTAAGTTATCTTCGTATGCAACTTTTTTGATAGAAATGTTGCCCTTATAGACGTTGTCGCGAAGAAAGTGGTGATGTATTTTTATGTGTATAGTTCTAGAGTGTTGGATGGGGTTTTTACTTAACTCGATGGCGCCTTTATTGTCGCACATTATTAGAACGTCGTCGAGTCTTATGTCATAATCGATGAGAGCTTGTTTCATCCATTATGCTTGTTGACACGTCTTCTCGGCAGATACATATTCGGCTTCGGTCGTGGAGATAGCAAGGGCCCTTTGTTTCTTAGAGAACCAAGATGTTAGACAACATCCCATGAACTTACAAACGCCACTAGTGCTTTTTCAATTGATGTAGTCTCCCGCGTAGTTGGAGTCAGTGTAAACTATAGTTTCTATATTGGTTCCTTTCAGATACCATGATCATAAGTGGGTAGTACCTCTAATATATCTAAATATACGCTTAACGGCTTCTAAGTGGGTAGTTTTAGGATTTTCTTAAAAACACGCACATATGCAAACTATCAATCATACCTCGATATTTAGTGTTAACCACAGTCTGCTTCTCGTCCTTGTAAGCTGATCTCACGACGACAATAGGCATTATGGTTGGTTGAGAATCCTCAACCCAACCACCCGAACTTCATAACATCTCCTTATGTACTATAGATTGATATATAAAATCTCCAGTCTTCTATTATATTATTTAAAGACCCAAGAACAAGTTTAACTTTCCCCATCATACTCATTTCAAACCTCTATACGGCAATGATTTTAGCTAAATCAACACACAAGTTTTTACATGTGATCCCATATGAAGTCGGTCGACATATATTTGAACAATGATGAATTTGTGTTTTCGATTTCTTTGTAAAAGTGTGTTATCGACCATTCCCATGGAATACTCATGTTTTAGAAAAAATTCTTTTAGTCTATAATACCAAGCTTTAGGAGCTTGCTTAAGACCATACAAAGCCTTTTTAAGTTTGTAAACATAATTTAGTTTTTCAACATCAATGAATCCCGAAAGTTGAGCAACATAAACCTCTTCGTTTATAAAACCATTTAGAAAATCACTTTTTACATCCATTTGGTATAATTTAAAATCTTTTGCACAAGCAAGAGCAAGAAGTATTTAGATTGACTTTAATCTAGTTACCGGAGCGTATGTTTCATCATAATCTTTACCTTCTTGTTAATTGTATCCTTGTGCTACTAATCTAGCCTTATTTCTAGACACAATACCATTTTCGTCTAGCTTATTTCTAAATACCTATTTAGTTCCTGTAATAGATTGATTCTTATGTATAGGCACTAAATCCTAAACATCATTTGAAATAAATTGATTTAGTTCCCCTTGCATAGCTACGACCCAAATTTCATCTCCTAATGCCTCATTGACATTCTTAGGTTCTATGGTTGAAATGAAACAAAAGAAATTACTTTTGTTTTGGGCTTGTGATCTTAGCGTTCTTTGATTTAGGTTACCTATGACTTGTTCTAATGGGTGACTTTATAGGACTCTTTAATGTTTTATGACCTCGTTCAACTTCTAATGGACTCGTCTTCAAAATATTATTAATATTATTAATATCACTCTTTGACATTTCTTTCTAATAGCTTCTTCTTCAACTAACATCATGCAACAACCAATGTTGATAAATTTGGCAGGAGGAGGACTCCACATCGATGTCCACGTTGAGTGATTCTTCTTCGACTTCATGGAGTGTTTTATTCAACATAATATAAGTGGGCTTTTTGTATCTTGGCCCGTTTACATTAATAAACATAAATTAATTATCCAACTAGCGAGCTAGACTTTTGTCTTGAATCTTCGAGTGACCGAAGCTTCTTTGTTCGGGTCCATTTATGTGATCCTAACAAGCAACAACAAGAATCCTCAAAGAAATAAAGAATGGAGGAAGACAAAGAGTCAGATGAAGTTGAAGAAGTTGAAGAAGATGATGAAGGTGAGCTAAAGAAGCATTTGGTGATTAAAAAGGATAAAGATATAGCAATTGATGCTATACCACTTGCTACCAAATTACCAGTGATTATTGATTCCAAACTTCATAAAGAAGGTATGTTGGTACATTATCAGTTGATAAGAGCAGATGGAAGTTCCAAGAGATACTCTTCAATGATAAGGATGCTACAAGGAATAGACAGAGAAGACTTGGAGGCTCTTTGGAGGATAGTGAAGACAAAGTATAGTGATATAAGGCCTGAAGATGAATTTGAAAGAGTGTTGTGGGGAGATTTGAAAGTCATGTTTGAACCAGACAAAAGAAGTGATGTATGGAGAATTTTACAAGGATACAGGGTGACCATTTGGAAGTTGATTGATTCATCTGGAGTTCACTTTGTAAGGTTTGATAATGTCCACATTTTTATGTTGGTTGAAAAGAGATATCCCCTCACACCAATAACCATCACCAATATGCTAAACAAGAAACTTCAAACTGATCATCAAAATGAGATGTGCTATCAGCTGCTAAAGCTTATGGTAAAGCAGCAAAAAGGTCAATGAAAGGTTTGAATGCATCTTCCTGAGTATGATGAAGACTTTTAAAGAAGAAACTTGAAGATTCAGAAGATGAACATCAAGTTTAGGGGAGGATTGTTGGGACTTAAAAGACTTCATGGATTCTTAGAAGTTACTACTGCTCAGGTACATAATGGAAATTATGCTAAGTGGTTAGTACTGGTAGTATAATGTTACCACTGCTAGTTACTACTGTTAGTATAATTTAGTACTGATAGCATAAAGTTACTGCTGTTAGTTGAAGTTAAGACTGCTCAGTGTTGAAGACTAAAATATAAGCTAAGTAGTTAGTGCTGCTAGTAGTAAATGTTAAGACTGCTAGTACAAGTTACTACTGTTAGTATATATTAGTACTGCTAGTACTAATGTTACTACTGCTTATGTTTATTAGTGCTGCTGGTGAAAGGATTACAACTGTTTGAAGACTTTCTACTGTCAAGAGGATAAAGACGAATTAAAGAGATAAAGATTGTTTGGAGAACAAGAATACTTGTGAAGATAAGTATTGAGATATTTATGTACAAGATATACATAATGTATTTATTTAAAAGATTACGTTTATGTTTAGAAAAGATTAAGATATCTTAGGAATGTATTGTAAGCCGACTAGGACTCCTTAAGTCTATAAAAGGAGGCTCTAGGGCATTAGTTGGGAGATCAGTTTTGCATATAGGTCTTCATAGTTGTCACAGTCGATTAAGAAAAGCTTCAAGGTTGTAAACCCTAGTACTAAGTGAAGAGTACGCGTATTATTGATCTAATAATATTGGAGCGTTTGGTTATATCTTTGTTTGTTCAAGATTACTATTTTATTCATAATACTTCTAGGTACTAAGGTGTAGATTCCGCATACACTTTAGTATACATACAAAGTTTCTACAACAAGTTATTTTGGATTTATCCAAGGTAATTTAATCTTAGACAACCTAAGGAATCGATCTAGGTTTGGGATCAACAAGTGGTTAAAAAAAGGAATACTTATATGTTTTGTACTGCTCGTTGGTGGTTACTATTAACACATGACACAGTACTACTGGTGATCGTAAATATTGGTGCTTTACTCACGTTAAAAAGTGTCTCAAAAGGTATAGGAGGAAGGAGCACTTTATACTGCCAAGGGGAAGAATTAGTACTGCTGGGTATGAAGTTAGTACTGCCAGCTTTATACTTAGTACTGCTTATGGGTACTTAGTACTGTTCTTCATACATTAGTACTCCCAGTTATATGTTTATACTGCCAATGGTAGTTAATACTGCTAGCCTTATATTTGATGATTATCACAATTTATCTACAAATGATTAAAACTTCCACATATAAAGCAAGCCTTGTTATACATCACAAAATCTTTTCCTAGTTGATTGGACTTCTATCCATTCCAATTCCTCTGATTACCCCTAGAAGATTGTGATCTATACATTTCTGCATGCCTAACTGATTTTTTAACTGGTTTTTCATGATTTTTAGGTTTAGTAAACTCTACCTTTTTATTAACAGGAAAAATAGTTTCTTTATCAACATTGGGTGAAGACTCAACAAAGCTACTTGTGTCTTGTGATACTTGTTCTTCTACCAAGGACTCTGCAGAATTTTCTTTAGAATTGTTTGATTTTTTATCACAAACTACATTGGACTCTTACTCATTATTCTCAGGACTATAACCTTTAAACTCAAGCTCTTTGAACTCATCAAGACCAGAATAAGACATATCAAGCTTTTTAGGTCTATTATAGATTAAAGGATGTGGTGGAGGAACTGCACTATACCCTAAACCCTTTTTGCTTTTGTCAGTAATCTGACTTCCTAACAACTGATCTAAGTCTTTTGAGGCCTTATCAAATTTCTCAATTTTAAAATCAATGCCATCTTTTTCTTGCTTAACTTTTTTAAACTCTCTTTTAAGCACATTTATTTCATAGTCTTTACAAGCTACTTCTCTTTTAAGAACTCCTATTTCTTCACTAAAAAGAACCTCATTCTTTTTATATGTGAGAATTTGATCTTTTAGAGTTGCTAAACCTCTTTTATAAGTAGTGGCTTTAAATTCAGATTCATTAAGCTTAACAAGTAAATCATCACACAGTTTCTTAAGAGTTTCATAGTTTTTTAGATAAGTTTTAGAGCAAGTTTTATCAGTGTATACCTCAGAGTCTGAAAATGCCATTAAAGCCATGTTTGTCTGAACTTGTTCTTCTGCCATGTCACTCCAATCAAAACCTACACCATCTATAGCCAACATTGCCTTTAAAGATTTGTCTTCATTGTTCCCTTGCTTCCTGATATTGTCTTGATTTCTGAACTGACCTTCCTTGCTTCTTGATGCTCTACACTCCCTGGCAAAGTGTCTTAACTTATGACAGTTGTAGCACTCTACCTTGGATTTATCATATCCAGCAATATCATTAGCATTAATGAAAATCTTCTTGCCTGTCCTCTGATAGGACTTCTTTGCCCTCACACTTAGCAGAGAGAGCTGCCACTTCAAATTTATTGCTTCCAAATCATCTTCATGAATTTGCTCTAAGTCCTAGTGTAGAAGATTAGAACCATTGGGGTTTTCAACCATGAAAGCATACACAATATTATCACTGACGCTAGCAGTACTAACTTGTGGGCTAGCACCATTAACATTAAGGCTAGTAGTACTAACTTGTGGACTAGCAGTGTTAGTATCATTAGTACTGCTAGTGCTTGGAGTAGGCATGAGGGCCAAGTTTTGAGTACCACTACTTGCACCAACAGATTTCTTTACCTTTTATTCAACAATATTGAAGTTGTTGTACAAATCATCTATGCTCATAGTTTCAATTTTAGGCTTATTCATCCACACAACTACATGGGTGTTCCACTCATGGGGTAAGCTACTCAAAAATTTTGAGTTTAAATCTTCTTGTGCATTGACCACACCTAGAATAGCAAGCCTAGTGACTATCTTCTAAAGCCTATTGAAGATAGAGTCAAGAGACTCTGCACTTGTTGCACTGAAATTCTCATATTGTTGCTTCAAAAGTGTCTTTTGAGTTTTCTTAGTAGCTGCATTACCTTCAAATCTTGTTTCAATGGCAGCAAACATTGATTTTGCATCAGGGTACTGGCTGAATGTGAGTTGATGTTCATTGGGAAGAGCCATGAGTAGCAAGCTCCTTGCCTTGACATCATTCTTCTTGTTTGTCTTTTCTTCAGCAGTTACCGGTATAGACATCTTTGTCACTGAAGTACCATTCTCCTGTACTGTTTGTGGTACTGAGACCAATGAATCACCAATTTCTATGACCTCCCAGAGTGCATAGTCTTGGATCTGGAAATACTACTTAATCCTTATAACCCACATCTCATACTCACCCAGTTTGAGTATGAGAAGCTTTGCAGTAGGACCACTATTTATAGATTCAAGCTCCATGTCTTCTAGATCAAAGATTCTTAAACCAAAGCTCTGATACCACTTGTTGATCCCAAACCTAGATCGATTCCTTAGGTTGTCTAAGATTAAATTACCTTGGATAAATCTAAACTAACTTTTTGTAGAAACTTTATATGTATACTAAAGTGTATGCGGAATCTACACCTTAATACCTAGAAGTATTATGAATAAAACAATAATCTTGAACAAACAAAGATATAACCAAACGCTCCAATATTATTAGATCCATAATACGAGTACTCTTCACTTAGTACTAGGGTTTACAACCTTAAAGATTTTCTTAATCGACTGTGACAACTATGAAGACCTATTTGCAAAACTGATATGCCAACTAATGCCCTAGAGCCTCATTTTATAGACTTAAGGAGTCCTAGTCAGCTTATAATACATTCCAAAGATATCTTAATCATTTCTAAACAAAAACGTAATCTTTTAACTAAATACATTATGTATATCTTGTACATAAATATCTCAATACTTATCTTCACAAGTATTCTTGTTCTCCAAACAATCTTTATCTCTTTAATTCTTCTTTATCCTCTTAACAGTAGAAAGTCTTCAAACAGTTATAATCCTTTCACCAGCAGCACTAATAAACACAAGTAGTAGTAACATTAGTACTTGCAGTACTAATATATACTAACAGTAGTAACTTGTACTAGCAGTTTTAACACTTACTACTAGCAGCACTAACTACTTAGCTTATATTTTAGTCTTCAACATTGAGCAGTCTTAACTTCAACTAACAGTAGTAACTTTATGCTATGAGTACTAAATTATACTAACAGTAGTAACTAGCAGTGGTAACATTATACTACCAGTACTAACCACTTAGCATAATTTCCATTAGAGAAAGGAATGATTTTTCTTGAAGAGTAACACCTTTGTTTGAAATAATGATGGTTCAAGCTAATCAGGAAGATGGTGTAGATTCAGGAATTCCTACTGATTCTCAACAAACACCCATTACTTCTCAACTATCATCCTCTAGATCTCAGAAGAAACAGTCTAGGAGGAAACATAGGAAAGACACTGCAGTTACTTAAGAGGAGACTCAACAAGATGACAGTGTTCCTACACCTTCCAATGATCCACCTCTTAGTGGTGAGGATAGCATGCAACTATCTGAATTGATGCTTTTATGTACCAATTTACAAAAATAGGTTCTTGATTTAGAGAAGGCAAAGGATGATCAAGCAAAGGAGATTACTAATTTAAAGAAGAGGGTCCAGAAGTTAGAAAGGAAAAAGAAATCAAGAACTACAGGATTACAAAGATTAAGGAAAGTTGGTATGTCTAGAAGAGTTGAATCCTCTAAGGATAGGAGAGTTTGGGTGATCATGAAGATGCATCTAAATAGGGGTGGAGCATTAAAGACATTGATAAAGATGCTGATGTTTCTTTAGTTGATGATACCTAGGGGAGGTCAGATGATGAAGAAATGTTTAATATAAATAATCTTCATAGTGATGAAGTAAATGTGGATATGCCAGTTGGTGAGAAACAAGAGCAGAGTGCAAAGGAAAGAGAGGTAAATACTAGTGTTGAAGATAGTGCTACTCCTACAACTATTAAAGAAATAACTTTGGCTCAGACACTTATTCAAATCAAAGCAGCTAAACCTAAAGTTGTTACTATTGCTGCTACAACAACAACAACTATAAGACCCAAGGCTAGAGGGGTTGTAGTTCAGGAGCTAAGTGAATTCAAAACTCCATAAGAATGACAACCTTCAATAATTAAAGACAAAGGCAAAGTAATAATGATTGAGCCTGAAGTTCCTCTAAAAAGAAAAGATCAAGTTGCTCTTGATGAAGATTTGGCAAGAAATCTTCAAGCTCAGTTAGAGGATGAACTTATGGAAAAAGAAAGGCTTGCAAGGAAACAGGAAGAAGAAGCCAGCATAGCTTTGATTGAGTCATGGGATAATACACAAGCTATTATGGAGGCAGATTTTGAGTTAGCTGAGAAGCTACAAACAGAAGAACAAGGAGAGATAACTATTGAAGAAAGATCAAGACTGTTTGTAGAGCTTATGAACAAAAGAAAGAAACACTTTGCAATGCTTAGAGCTGAAGAGAAAAGAAGAAAGCCACCAACTAAAGCACAAAAGAGGAATCTAATGTCTACCTATCTTAAAAACATGGGTAGATACAAACATAATCAGTTAAAGAGCAAGACCTATGAAGAGATCCAAAAGTTGTTTGATAATGAAATGAGGAGAGTAAATACTTTTATACCTATGGATTCTGAGGTAGTTAAAAGCAAAAAGGAAACAGATGAAAGTTCTAAAGGTACAGAGGATGAACTGAAATCTAATAAGTCAAAGAAGGAAAAAAGTAGTAAGGAGAAAGCTAAAGGCAGCAGAAAGAAGATACTTGGTAAGAAAAGAGCAGAGAAAGAGCAACAACAAGAATCTTCAAAGAAATAGAGAATGAAAGATGATAAAGAGATTGATGAGCATGAAGAAGTTGAAATAGATGATGAAGCTGAGCTGAAAAAGCATCTGGTGATAGTAAAAGATGATGATATAGCAATTAATGCTGTACTACTTGCTACCAAACCACCAGTGATTGTTGAATACAAGATTCTTAAAGAAGGAATATTGGTACATTATCAATTAAGAAGAGCAGATGGAAGTTCCAAGAGATATTCTTCAATGATTAGAATGCTTCAGGATATTGACAGAGAAGACTTGGAGACTCTTTGGAAATTGGTCAAAACAAAGCATGGTGATACAAGGCCTGAAGATGAACATGAAACAGTGTTGTATGGTGATTTAAAAGTCATGTTTGAACCAGACATAAAGAGTGATGTATGGAGAAATCTACAAGGATATACAGTGACTATTTGGAAGTTGTATGATTCATGTGGAGTGCACTTTGTAAGGTTTGGAAATGTGAACATCTTTATGTTAGTTGAAAAGAGATACCCCCTTACACCAATAACAATCACAAATATGCTAATCAAGAAACTTCAAACTGATTATTAGAATGAAATGTGCTATCAACTGCTCAAGCTTATGGTAAAGCAGCAAAAGGGTCAATAAAAGGTTTGAATGCATCTTCCTGATAGTGATGAATACTTTTAACAAGGAAACTTGAAGATTCAGAAGATGAACATCAAGTTTAGGGGAGGATTGTTGGGACTTAAAAGACCTCAAGGATTCTTTGAGTTACTACTGCTCAGGTACATAATGGAAATTATGCTAAGTAGTTAGTACTGGTAATATAAAGTTACCACTACTAGTTACTACTGTTAGTATAATTTAGTACTGTTAGTATAAAGTTACTGCTGTTATTTTAAGTTAAGACTGCTCAGAGATGAAGACTGAAATATAAGCTAAGTAGTTAGTGCTGCTAGTAGTAATGTTAAGACTGCTAGTACATGTTACTACTGTGAGTATATATTAGTACTGCTAGTACTAACGTTACTACTGCTTTTGTTTATTAGTACTGCTGGTGAAAAAGTTTATGCTGTTGAATTACAACTGCTAGAAGGCTTACTACTGTCAAGAGGATAAAGATGGTTTAAAGAGATAAAGATTTTTTGGTGAACAAGAATACTTGTGAAGATAAGTATTGAGATATTTTTGTACAAGATATACATAATGTATTTATTTAAGAGATTGCGTTTATGTTTATAAAAGATTATGAAATCCATATAGAATTGTAATGTAAGCCGACGAGACCCTTAGTCTATAAAGGAGGTCCTAAGGCATGATTAGTGATACAAAAGTTTTGACATTACAAGTTGTCAAGTCGATTTAGAAAAGCTTCAAGGTTGTAAACCCTAGTACTAGTGAAGAGTACTCGTATTATTGATCTAATAATATTAGAGTGTTTGGTTATATCTTTGTTTATTCACAATTATTGTTTTATTGATAATACTTCTAGGTATTAAGGTGTAGATTCCGCATACACTTTAGTATACATACAAAGTTACTACAACAAGTTATTTTGGATTTATCCAAGGTAATTTAACCTTAGAGAACGTAAGGAATCGATCAAGGATTGGGATCAACAGGATTAAAGATTACCGAATTTATGAGTTATCGAATTTGTGCTAAATAGTTAAGATCTAGGACTATAATAATTAATGATTATATGGAAATCAGTGACAAATGGCTTAAAAATAGTCTAAAAACATTAATTCAATGCAGAAATTGAAACTCATAAAAGATTGGTGTTTATCGAGTTTGTTGTTTATCGAGTTTGATTTGTTGTAAATCTTTGATAGTCTAAGACAACATAAAGGAATCAAGTTTAATTTTTCATAAGTTAAAAGGATTCATCTTTTAACTATATTGAGAAACTCAGAATGAAAAAAAAATCAAACTCGGTAGTGTCAAAAAGTCAAATTCGGTAATGTCAAAAAGTCAAAATCATTTATGAATATGTGAATTTGTTTTAATTATCTACTGAATTTTATGTGCTTGTGATTTTTGCATGCTTATGATGATTAATGCTCGAATGTCTATAAAACAAAAAGATCAGTCTCTCATGTGTTTTTGAAAATAATCAAAAGATTGTGAAATAAGAAATCTAGTTTAATAATTCTACTTTGGGTCAATATATGTCAATTCATAATTGTTTTACATGTGGTCTAAGTCATGGTTCCGGTTTCACCTGTTTCCTGCAATGAACAGAATGAGAGTGAGTGACTTAGTGACCATTCATTATTGAAATAAGATGTTTTTGTACTAATTGGTTTAGATTCATGACAAAAAGTGAAAGTGAAATTTTTTTATAACTTGAATCTAAAAATCATGTCTCAATGTATTAAGTGTCTAAGTCATGATACGGTTTTACGCCATTTTATGCATAATAGAAGGAGGAGTGAGTGACTTAGTCACAATCAGTTGTGGTTTTGTGATGAATATCAATTATTATCATTAAAAGAAAAGTTGTTTGTTCAAAAGATTTCTGAAAAAGTTCTCAAAATCTGTTATTATCAAAATGGTACTCTTTCATAAAAATGGTTTTAATAAGATGTATGATCTCTCTTTTATTTTTCATAAAAGAGTCTTGATTAAAATCAAAAGAGAAATCTTCATCTTTCTTGAATAAGTATCATGTCACAAAGAATTTCTTGCGAGGATATTTTAAAACAGACAGAGAGAGTTAAATCCATACGCGAAAAAACAAATCAAAAGTGTGTTTGAAAAAGAATTGCCAGAACACACAAAAATGATAAATCAAAAGAAAAATTTGAATGAAAACGATGACATTTGCTGAGAAAAAGCAAGAACGAGCACATGAGAAACAAACTGATCAAAAATATGCTCAAAAAGAATTTCCAGAACATATAAAACAGACAGAGAGGAAATAGACAAAAATGTTAAAAGAATTGTTTGATACCTAACATCTTCATTTCATTCATTCAGTAATAATCATGGCACAACAAAAACATGCATTTGATGTTCATCCAGACGAACTGTGTCGTCCAAACAAAAGATATGATCTTATGGATGCTAACAAGAAGATTGATTTTGAAAACGTGCAATGTCCACCTAAAAGCAAAATTCTGACGAATATCATCAAGAATCATACATTAAGATTCAGCATTGCAGCTTCTTCATCAGTATCATGGATCTATATGGCACAATTTTGGCATACTTTGAATGAAGATGGATCCAAGTATAGACTCATGTTTATGCTTGATAAGAAAGAGCTTTCTTTTACCCTAGATGACTTGAGAACAATCTTTCATCTACCACAAGCAACTAACAACAATCATGATAGTTTCATGCCACCACCATCATTTTTAGACATGGTTCCATTCAACAAAAATGAATTGGGATTTACAATGGAGCTAAAGGCATCATCAAGCTTTAAGACAACTGGTCTTCTATAGCCATGGCAAACGTTGTGCAAGATATTTTCCAAATGCTTGACAACGCGTGTAACTGGATGGGATCAACCACCGTTGTAGAAAATGCAAATGATGTATTTCTTTATCAATAACATTCATGTTGATTATGCGGAGCTACTATGGGAAGGACTTTATTATTCTCTTCATCATCCAACATCTTTGATTCCTTATCCAAGATTTACTAAGATCATAATTAGTCATTACATGACTAATTTTCCTGAGATTTCAAGGCGTGTTAGAGACAGGTATCACCATCTAAAAAATGATGATATAATGAAAAATATCTTTAATTCAGGAAGTCACAAAGACAAAGTTGAAATGAAGATTCCAGATTGGAATAATATCAGAAGAAATGAAGCACACAGATTATCGGATGTATGCGGAGGTGTTTGGGTTAGATGTTCCTCTGACTCAGTCACAACCGACTGAGCCTACCCAAGGAACGCATAGGACATCTAGCATCCCTAGGTCACCTAACCCTAAAATGGATACATCAGAGTCAAGTGCTCCAAAATGATCAACTGTGATTCGTTTTCATCTTCCTAAAAGGACATCCATACGTCTTACTCCACCAGCTCCAGTGCTAATAGTTGATAAAGCAGATGAAATGATTATACAAGATACATTACAAGTAAGTCTTGCTGAGCACAAAAGTCGAGAAGAGCAAGAAGCTAGAGAAAATGTGGAACTGGTCAACAAACACTTGGCATCTAAAGAGATTGAAAAGATGATGGAAGGATCAGAGAATGTTATTAATGATAGTTTGCCCCTATGAATGATGAACCAAATATTCCCAGCACTAGGTTAGAGCCCAGGAGTGATAAGGAAAGTCTAGAGGTGGAGTTCACTAATGATGAAGAGGTAGAATTACTAATGTTGTCATACCTGTGAATGTTAATGAAGAGGATGAAGAAATAACTTATGAAGTGTATGAATTAAAGCGAATGGAAAAAGGGAAGATTGTAGAGGAGTCTAGGAGTACACCATTCCCCACACCAATTAGATCTCCTAGGATTCATTCTGATCTCGTATCTTCAGATACTAAGAAACTTCAGGAATTGACGGTACCCAGCACCAACTTATCAAAAACAAATTGACTTCTATCTTTATTCAAAGCCAAACCTGCTCGTTTCAAACGATACAAGAATTTCTTTCAAGAGTTACAGGGACGTTATACATATTTGTTTGAACATCTGAAAGCATAGTTTTTGTCAAGGAAGTCATTTGATACTCTTGCTGATCATCTCCAAGAAGTAATGGTCGAATCATTACCCACTATGGTAGATACGCATATTAAGGAGCAAGTTAAAAAGCAAGTTCCTAAGCAGGTTCGAGATCAAGTTCCAGTGTATGTTGCGGAAGGGCTTATTCTGGAAAGACAAAAGACTAAAGAAGAGATGGAACGGATGGTTGCTAAAGCTATTTTACAAGAGCGTGGGAATATACAGGCTAAAATTTCCTCACAGATTCAGAATGCTATTGTTAATCACATTCCTTCTCAAGTTGATGCGTCAGTAAGAAGTTATATGTCTGGTCACATCCTTCATGTTCATCCAGTTCAATCACAAACAACATCTGTTCCCGAACAACAATATCAATTGTATCTCTCTATGAAAGCCGATCCTCAGCTACAGCAGCAAGACATAGCTATATGGTTGGCACTCCAGATGAAGTTTGAAAGACTTCAGGTATCACAAACTACATGTAGAACTTCTATCGTTCGCCTAAGAGATCAGGACGATCCTCATCCTGAGGGGGAGAATAGTGCAAAGCGGCAGAAGTCATCTGAGTATAAAGCATATGTGTCTGGAGAATCATCGTCTGGACAAGTCAATGAAGAGGAACGAGTTCCATCAACTTCAAGTAATTGATTGGTGGTTTTCACACTATAAATATATATAATATATAATAAAATATAAAATATATAAATAAGTATAAAAATCAAATGGTAACCATACTCGTCTCCCTTCAGACATATTTGTACCATCGACCTACTTTAAATGGCTCCCCTTCGCCAAAAATCCTTCCGGCACCAATTATCGGCACCAATATTTTACTCCTTGCATACTTCAACTTGTGCATTTCAAATTTGTTCAGGTAAATTGTTATGTACCGTCACCACTAAAGCACACACTCAAATCGGCACCTTATCCTTCCTGGTCAATGCATTAGCGACAACATTCGCCTTTCCCGGGTGATAACGAATAACACAATCGTAACACTCAGAAGTTTAATCCATCTACGCTGCCTCATATTTAGCTCTTTTTGATCCAAAATATATTATAGGCTTTTGTGATCGGTGTATACCGTTAGTGCTGTACAAATAATGTCTCCACAGTCGAAGAGCAAAAACCACCGCTCCCAATTCTAAGTCATGGGTCGTATAGTTTTCCTTATTCTTTCTAAGTTGCCTAAAGGCGTACGCAATCACCTTTTCTCGTTGCATCAAAACAGCTCCAAATCCTTTAAGGGACGCATCGCAATACACAACAAAGTCTTTGCTTCCCTCGGGTAGTGATAATATTGGCGCACTACACAATTTCAGCTTCAATGTTTAAAATGCCTCCTCTTTGTCATCGCCCTACACATACGGCTTATTTTTCTGAGTGGGTTTAGTTAATGGTTTGGATATTAGAGAAAACTCCTTAATAAACCTTCGATAATAACCAGCCAAACCCAAAAAATGTCGCACTTCCGTTGGTGTAGTCGGTGCAGCCTAATTTTTAATGGATTCGATCTTCGCATGATCAACATGAACTCTACTACTATCAATTACATGGCCAAGGAATTGCACGGAATCAAGCCAAAAATCACATTTCGAAAACTTAGCATACAACTTTTCGCTCCTTAGCAAATTTAAGATAGTCTTCAAATGTTTACCATGTTCCTCTTTATTTTTGGAATAAATCAGAATGTCATCAATGAATACACTAACGAACTTATCTAGATACGGCTTGCACACGCGATTCATCAAATCCATAAATATTACAGGTGCATTAGTCAGTCCAAAAGGCATTACTTGAAACTCATAATGTCCATAACGAGTTCTAAACGCTTTATTTGGAATGTATTCCTCGCAGATACGAAGTTGATGATAACCAGAATGTAAATCAATCTTCGAATAAATACTAGAACCTTGCAGCTGATCAAATAAGTCATCAATCCTCAGTAATGGATATCAATTCTTGATCGTTAACTTGTTTAGTTCTCAGTAATCACTGCACATTCGGAACGATTCATCATTCTTCTTTACGAACAAGATCGGAGCTCCCCACGGTGACGAGCTTAGTCGAATAAAACCTTTCTTCGATAATTCTTGCAGTTTCTCAGACAACTCCTTCATTTCGGATGGTGCTAAACGATATGGCGCACGCGCCACAGGTGTAGCACCGGGAATAAGATCAATACAAAATTCAACTTGCCTGGGTGGCGGAAGTCTAGGTAATTCATCAGGAAATACCTCAGGAAAATCTCGAATAATAGGAACATCTTCTAATCGCTTCTCCTTCGATTCTTATTCAGTTACTTGAGCTAAGAATAGCTCACAACCCTTCTCGATATACCTTTGAACCTTAAGGCAAGAAACAATCTTCAATCGGGAATTATTTCTATTGCCTTTGATAACCAGCGTCTTACCTTCCAGGGGAATCCTAACCTTTTTCTCTCCACACAAAATAGCGCATCATGTCGGTAACCAATCTATCGCATATGATATCAAAACTTCCTAGTTCTATTACCATTAAATCGATTGGAAAAGAATGGTTTAAAAGATTAAGTGTACACCCTATTAACACATTATTGGTACTTACTACTTTTCCATCGGCCAATTCGACTTCATAGCAAGTATCTAACTCAACTGGTTCTATATCAATAAGGGTACTAAAATTTGTAGACACAAAACTTTTATCGGCACCCGAATCAAATAAAGCAGTAGCATATCGATTATTGAGTAAGAATGTACCAGTAACGACTTTCGGATCTTGCTGAGCATCCACAGCTCCCAACTTGTAAACAGCTCCACGGTTATTTCCACCTTGTCCATTCTTTTTCAACTTAGGGCAATCTCTCTTTCGGTGACCCTTTTCATTGCAATTAAAACAAGTCACATCTTTTCTGTCGAGGCTCCAAGAAGCAGTAGTCTTGTGCCCCAACTTACCACACTTACCACATTTCCAACAATCCCCAGCATGCTTCTTATTCTTGCACTTTGGACAAACTTCGTTGTCATTTGGTGCAGCATTGGTCATAGCTCCAGCATTAGCCCTTCTTTGGTTTTGCCGACGATTGTAATTGCGTCGGTTGTCACCACGACCACCACTATCTCCTTAACTTTCCTCTTTTTATTTTTTTTTTTTTTTTTTTTTATTTTTTATTTGTTTTTTTATTTTCAAACTAGAAGCCTCGTCAGTCTCTGTCTTGTATTATTTGTCACATGAGCTGATAAGCCATAACCACACAGCTCATCAATACCCGCAAGACCTCGTGATATCCTCATCACCACGTTTATTCTTCGACAGCCCATGAATATATTGCTCCACCTTCACCTACTCAAGCTCCACCATTCTAGGACAAGAAAAGGCCAATTCGTGGAATCGGTTTGTATACCCATCAATATCAGTCCCTTTTAACTTCAAGTTGTACAATTCTTGCTCTAGCCTTTGCAACACACTTCGAGGACAAAATTCCTCGGTCATCCACTTTCTTACCTCAGTCCATGGAGTACCATTAGCAGCATCAATACCCATGGAAGCAATCCTTCCATTCCACCAAGTCAATGCACGACCTTGGAGAGTAGCAGTTGCAAATTTCACCTTATCCCTTTCCTTGCAATCACTGATTCGAAACACAGATTCTAGTTTCTCAAACCACTGACATAATCCCACGGCACCTTCGGTGCCTTTAAAAGGTTGTCGGTCACACTTCATGAATGTAATGTAAGTACACCCAGTAATTTCGGGCGTTGCCGGTCCTCATCATCAGATGGCGGCTTCGGAACAGCCCCAAAACGAACCATATCCAAGTAAAACATCTTATTCCACACTCGGGACTCATGCAACCTCCTCTCAGCAGTCTCACACTCCATACGAGCCCACACCAACTTAGTCTCAGTCTCAGCCAATCTTTTCTTCAATGTGGCATTCTCCCCACTCTCCAATACCGACATCCTCTCAAGAACATTACCCAAAGCACGCTCGACATTTTCCAAATCATGATTAAGTAACTCCCTTTCTTTTTCCCCGATTTTATTCTTGGATTTGAGAAGAGCAATCTCAGTTTGGCACGTACCCAACTCAGCCTCCATGACTCTAGCTTGTGCACGTGACGCCTCTAAATCACGCCTTAAGGCCCACGGTGCTAATCCATCAACATGAGATGAGTCACGAGCAGAAGATGACTCTCCTACCTCAAATAAGCCCCTCGGAAAGTCGCGAATAGCATAAGGCTTTTGGGTAATAGTCCCAGCCGTAGCCTCGGGTACAACATCGACCTCCTCGTCCTCTGACTCAGAATCAGATGACACAGAATCAGATGACACATCTCCAGGTGGCGGGGTTTTGTCACCCTCCACCTCATAAGAAATATCAACTCAGCATCATCCTCGAGCTCAATATATCATCCCTTCCTCGGGTTCCTCTTCGGATTTTCTTTAGGTTCTTAAGGATCTTCTTGTCAATAATCACCAAAATCAATTTCGTCGGAATGTCAACCATTTGTGGATTATGGATATCAACAAACTTGGTTCGGAGCTCGAGAACAACTGGCGTTCACTTCGGAATAGTTTCATTTGGCTCCGTTAAAGATGATTAGGAGTTCTCCATGACAATCTGCGTCGTAGAAATTATCTCGTATTAGTATTAAATAATTTACATAATTTAATTTTATTCAAAATAAATGGAAAATTTCAATTATAACTTATATTATTTCTCCATATATATATCGATTAAATAAATTCCTTCTCATTCTTGTCTCATCGGTAATTCGGAGATTTCGCTTACACAGTTATAGTTAAAAGATTTGAAAAAAAAATCCTTTCGTTCATTTTTTTTTTGAAAATCTTTTGTTCTCTATAACTTAAGCTCTTGATACCAATCTGTAACACCCCCATTTTTATATATCTCAGCGGAAGGGTCATTTGGGGTGCTACGTCTTAATACAATAACTCAGCATAGGAAAACAACTCGTAAATCAGCGTTTTTTAAATATAACCTTTTGTAAATGAAAGTTTCACTACATAGGTCCCATATATTTCATAAATATAATACTCATTTCAAATATTCTTCTTCGAATGATTTCTTTAAATGGGCTTCAAATTATTTATTTCATTAGCTTCTCCGGGGTGAATCTCATCACCGAATTTACCTTCAAGGACTAAAATAAACATGCTAAAAAGTCAACAATAATGTGAGTGTATCCATAGAGTTTATATATCTATATGAATCGAACAACAAGTATCATTTCTCAAAATCATCTATGACTAATCGTTGTGGATTTTTTGTTTTTTTTTAGTTTTGATCAGAACAAAAGTTATAGGGGGATTATTATAAGCCTCATGACATTGAACGTACATTATAATAAAAATGCCCACTATTACACCCTCGTCTATGAGTGCATATTACTCTCCTATACAAAGATCCGTAGTGTCATTTTCCACGCACATGCGATAGCCAGTCGTCACGGATTGGAGGTGGCAACCTCCAAATAGTACTATTTCATGTATAAGCATCTACCATTACCCGGTAGTTAACAAT
Organism: Tanacetum coccineum; assembly: GCA_026074375.1. Classification (NCBI taxonomy): domain Eukaryota; kingdom Viridiplantae; phylum Streptophyta; class Magnoliopsida; order Asterales; family Asteraceae; genus Tanacetum; species Tanacetum coccineum. Next base: position 18,022 of record BQNB010005331.1, on the reverse strand, counting down.
TCATGATTTCCGCGGGTCTTTTATCTAGCGAGTTAAGCTAACTTATAATAATCAAGGCTATAGCATACATTCGAGTCCCTTGTGTTCTATATTTTAAAAAAACAAGCATGTTATCCACTCGCGAGTTTATATTACAAACTAAAGTATTAAAAAATGCGAGGCTATGAACTCATAGTTGATGTCGAAGAGGAATAGCGGGTATATGAATAAAGAATTCGGGAGTAGGCGGTCGATCAAAACCAAAATATTCCAATTAGTAAGGGTCTTAGGTTTTTAGTCGGTAATAATTAACGAAAACTCATAATAAAGTAAACATATATGTATACATGTAGTTAACACGATGATCATGTTTATATGATTTAATTATTTTAAACTTAAGCTTTTAATGTTTTAATTTTGCCATCTTGTAGCCTTGAGTCAACAGTATTGTCCATATTAGCCCAAAAGCCCATTAAGCCCATTAACCAAGTCCATTAAGCTCTTTTATGGATATTATCACTTTAAAGACAAGTCTTAGCCCATTTATAGTGTCCAAGTGGGTTGGGCCTAATGCTAAGTCCATATAGTCTATTTTGTTTCATTGGGCCTAGTGGTCTAATAAGCCTTACGGGTCCATTTTAGCTAGTATACAACTTTTATTATAAGTTTTCGGGTTCTCGGAGTCGGGATACTTTTATTATCAGTTTATTAGCTTTTTAAAACTCCCAAGAAGTGGGTCCCCCCAAACCACCTGGTTTTTTTTAGTCTAAAACCGTTTTACATAATATAGAGTTCGGGTTTTTAGGAAAATTTGTATACTTTTGTGTTACGAAAATAGTTGTAATTTATAAACTATAAATAGTATAATTTATATATTTATATGTTTGGCTTCATATTTAAGTCCACTTTACAGATGTAAACCCTTTTTAGTTTATCTTTTAGTTATACTTATAAATATGGTTACTTTTATACATAAAGGTCATGTTACAATTTCGGACTGAAATTTCACTTTCACCATTTTTAACGCCATTTACAAACCATAAAGCGTTGGTTGAACAAGCACACTGATTTAGAATAAACATGACTTTATCAACAACTACTAGTTTTCACTTTTAAATGGTTCAGTTCGTAAATATGACGTTTTACAAAATTTGTACAGCAAGGTCCAGAATTGACTAGTTTTAGTGTTTTGACCATAACTCATTCATTATTTACTCTCTTGGAATTATCCAATTTGCCAAATGTTCATAAGAGATTTATCTATGACCTCATGATATCAAATCCAACCTCAAACCTACTGAGTTTTATAAAACTTACTGTTCATTACAGCCTATGAGATTTTATACTTTTCTCACTAGTTTTAATGGTCATTCTTGTTTAATCTTAACCTAGATTATGCATGCATTAACCACTTTTATTTATTGATCAAATACATCCATACATATACATATACATTTGTAAATCAAGAAAAACAAAACAAGAACTCATTAAACTTTTACCACAAGAAGTGTAGAAAGATCACAATGATCAAAATAAGAATAAGGAGTGATGGAAGCTTCAACTCTAGGCTTAATCTTCACCCAAAAATACTCTTGACCACTATTTTCTTTACCCAAAACTCTTATAAAAACCCTCTTATAACTTCAGCCCCAACTTGTGTAAAAACCTTCTTGAAAAACCTCTTTTATCACCTCAAAAATATAGGGATTACACTAGGTAGTCATATTCACTAGTGTTCTTGTTGTTTAATCTTCAAAAAAATTATAAAATAGGTGTTTGTGTGGAGATTTTGGGACGGTAAGGAGGAGAGAAACAAGGGAGGTGAGTGAAATTTCTACCAATATTATGAGATGAAGTGTGTAGAGCTAGGTCTTTTATATAACTTTGACACGCATTACTAGCACTTAAGCAAGACAAGTGTCTTGCTTTTCTTCTCCTTAAGCCACGCCACCTATGAGGTGGTTTAGTGGCAATTGTGAGTTTTATTGATAGTATTTTTAGTGTTTAGGGTATAAATTTTAAGATAGGTGGGTATTTTTGAGGCTAACGGGTATCGACGTAAAATATAACGAAAGTTATGACGGAACCACGAAATAAAAACGAACAAGATAAAAATAGTTCTACGTAAATCTCGGCTACTTTCTGAAAATTTAATTTTACGTAGAGTACAGAGTATTATAATTATATACAGTGATTGTAAGATTCTAACGGTAAAATACAAAAAAATGCACGTAATATGAAAAATAAAAACGAATGTAATAAAATTATTTCTATGGCGTTTTGAAAATATAAGCGTTGATGCTTAACGTAGCATTTGCCGGTTCTTTGTAAACGTCACATAAATTACGAATGTAAGACCTAATTCTCCCGGTTAGTCGTGAGTTCATATCTCAACATAAAAATGAAAAATTATAATTAATACTCGAGAATAAAATAATGTCCTAAAATTGACGGATTGTCACAAAAATAGTTTGTAATAAGGTATATTATGCTAAAGGTAACAAATAGCATAATTACCAAAGAATAGGGACTAGAAGTGAAAAATAAAAGAAGGGAAGCCTCCTTCCTTCTCCTATAACATACCTTGTAATCATCATTTGCTGGGTGCGGCTTGTAATAAATATTTTCTATTTCCCTCCATTTTAATAACATTTGTATTTTGAATACTTATCATCCTCTACTATTCTCTCTAAGCATTCATGAACAATAAGTATGATTCAAGATAAACAAGACCTAAACAATATCGATTCCTTTTCAAATATGATTGATATTATATGATGTGTTGGTGTGTGGTTGTATATTTTTGATGATTTTTAAGTTTTAAATTTTATATTTTGCGACTTAACCAAAAACAACACTTTAAGCACAGGTACCCGGTCGGTGGTAGATTGTGGTAAGTAGGTGTTCGAACACTTGATGCGAGGTTATATCTCTCAATTTGTTTTATATTTTTTTTCTGGCTTTCTAAAATCTATGTTATTTCTAATCTAGGTAATCCTATGATAATCCTATGTTAGTTCTACTCCTAATTCTAACACGTGAAAGGGGGGTTTAGCTAAGAGACCGCATGGGTTTGTTGGTAACTAAATCTATTCCAAGACAACTTTAACCCACGCGAGCTAATTAACAGAAGATAAAAGAGCGGTCGAGCCTTATGATAGAAAACTGTATTAGCCATGATTAATCCGATTAGAAGTTGGTTTGTTTATTCAGTGCAATGATTACTTATCTCGAAGAGGCATATCATTCTTAGACTTAGGTGGGACTTCATCCTAATATCTAGATACATTAATTCTGTCACAAGTAAACCATCCGCCTAAAGCATCCTTATTAGCTGATTATAATCTATCTTAGGGATTAAAGCAATGGTGATCTTGTTAAACCCTAGCTCATAGAGACTTTACCCACTTACTGCTTAATGACAATTTATACTCTAGTAGTCCACTTGTCCAACTATCCAATGAAATCAGAACATTATTTGTTAAATTATCTAGATTCACCTACTAGTCAACATGTTTAATAAACCAGAGGCAATTTCTGTTAACTAGTTAAGCCAGAAGCGTATCCTTAGCACGATTTTAGAAGGACGATATTTATGATCCTATGATTCTAGATGTATAAATTACTATATGGAGAGCTATCCCGGCATCTAGATTACTTGGCCCGCATCACTAGATCCAGTTGAATGATAGGTCGCATACAAAAGCACGTAAACAAGTATAAATTGATAAACATAAACAAGCATATAACGATAAATTAAGAAATCGAGATATAAACAAAACCAAACATTCAGATCTTCATAATAATAGCTAATACCCAAAGGTATTAGCCTTCAAACATCATAATTAATACAAGAGCAATTGTTTAGCCAATGTAAACTAATCGAGTTAACGAATGATACCAAAAACTAAACGATTACAAAAGTATAAGAAATTATACGTTGTCTTCTATGGATTGGAATGTGTTGCAAGACATCTTCTGCTCTTTTTCTCCTCTGAAAATTGACTTTTGTGGTTTAGTTATCGAGAATATGATTTAGCACACTTAAAACTCGTTTATGAGTTTTGTATTTATAGTCATCTGGAGTCGGTTCGATACGGCGTATCCAATGTATTAGATACGGCGTATTGGAGTTTCTTGGAGTAGGGACCACGTTTGATATCTTCCAGAATATTTTATTCCCATGTAGCTTGAATACGACGTATTACCTTTCCTGGATACGGCATATTGGACTTGTTTCCTTTGTGGTCTTTGGTGAGTGCAGGCACGGATACACCGTATCTTCCTTGATGGATACGGCGTATTGGTAGTCAGAATAGTAATCTTCAAAATATCTTCGTTTAAGCTCCAGAATGCGCGCCTTTTGATAATATTCACCAAGTACTCCGTAATTACTGCATTTCTCAAATATAAACGATTAAGTGATAATTCTTTGCAATAATTATATAAAATGGATTAATGATATGGGATAAATGATGCTATAAAATAGACGTTATTTGATGTCATCAAATATCCCCCCACTTGAATCCTACTTGTCCTCAAGTATCCTTTAGAAGTTTATAAAAATGTATCCCTAAGGATATTTTCCGTTAAAGCATTTATTTGATCTATTACAAGTACACAACCAAACACCTCACGAAATAGGAAGATGAAAACACTCAAATCACTCAACTAATCTATGTGGTAACATGTAACTAATTCACTCAATTGCTCGATCGTAACGAGTATTCTATCATAAGCTTGGTAAGGATGCACATCTCTACCGCTAACGCTAAGGAGTAACAAGTTTATAAAGATAAATATGGGTTTATATGATAAGGCTTAGGGCTGATTACTCTAACTAATCTTTATCGATACCAATATTCTAGGAGGGCGACAAAGACCACACATACACACCCTTAACGACGAGATAGACACATGTGACTGCTCACTCCCACCTCAAATAAGATAAAGAGTATGAATAGTAGAGTAATATAAGGTATGGATCTTCTAACTTTCACCAATATTAATAAACCAACAAGGCAGATGAGACATGCATACATGGCCGTAACGATGGAATAGACATGCACCCTCGATCACATCCTCATTCGCGTAAAACCCATAGTTAATGATTAGGAAAAGGAATTAAATTGTTGTTAAATAAAAATTACGAAACAAATAGATTAAGTCTAAAATACAAGTTGCTAGACACTTTTTCGTGACCGTTACCATGATAAAGACACAACCATTTATAACGTCTTGATCATAGATTAAAGACAACAACCTAAGTTGGCGTTCCCGTAATAGTCAACTTCCCAATAATCCTATACTTTACATACTTTAAAAGGCAAGCGGCGATATCTTCCCCTTTATACAATACTCTACATCGTCGATTTGTATCAACGAATAATCGATCCTTCGTGTAATTCTTTCGATAGTTGCGAAACGATTATCTTCAAACTTTCCTTCTCTTTTTTGTTGTAATTTTTCTAATATTTCCTCGATTTATTTTTTATTTTTTATTATAACATTATACTACGAAACTCGGTGTAGTTTCACCATCTTCACGATCATAATAATTTCAGATAATTCCTTCAATAATTCCTTTATTCTTCAGGCGTACCATTAATTGCGATGGTAGTAAAAATACATGAGTTTTATCTATAATATACATTCCCATTTGCGATGTGCAAATTTCTTCTAACCGTACCAAAATAGACACTAGACTCGGGAAATACAAACTTTACACTTTAAGCAACTAGCAACTGTAAAATAAACTTAATCTAAGAGGGTAGACTAAGGTGTAAAGGTGTAACGAAACAAATAATTGGTGTAGTTCCTAAAGGATTGGCTCTACGGGTTGTTATAGGGGTATCTTACTCTTAAAGTGAGAGTAAACAAAGGGTTTGTAAGGGGGTTAACTAACCAGTGTAGTTAGTTAATAAGCAACATGTAAAGGCGATTTGGGTGTAATCCTAAAATTTACCAATTTAAACAAGTTACTCCATCAAATCCATAGTACTTATCACTGCGGTCTTGAATAGATATATCAAGCCAAGTTCTAAAGTCTACAACATCACCGGCACACTTATATTTTTATGGAATTTGGGTAAACATTTGGAAACGGATAGGTTAAATCCTCACAATATCTAACGAGGATTATTGTGTGCGGGTTATGTATCAAGTAATTTCACAAAAGTATGCTTAGAAAATTTTTAAATTTGAGTATAATTTAAGCATTTTAGTGTGAAAAAATAGGACAAGTAAACATTCTAATTCAATCTCCCCACTTGAATTATACAATGTCCTCGTTGTATAGATAAAACATTAAATACAGGAATTAAAAAAGAATTAGATTGAGAAACGCCCCCTGATTTTTGCTCGGTTGATTCTCCCTGTTGAGTTTATTAAGCCAATAATTGCGTGTGGAACAGCCGCACTTGAAGTTTCAAGACTTCAACACTTCAAGATCTCCTGATTTGTAAATTCTCCACCAATATTCGTCGATATTTCTTTTCACAAGGTACTTATAAACATAGGAAAAAACATGTGCATATCGTATCTTGGTACCTAGGGTTTATTTAAACTAAAACTAAACAAATTAAAAATATGGGTCACTCTGTTGAATACGCCATGTCATGGCATGAATACAGTGTTTTGACTAAACTGCACAATAAGTTTTAAAGTGCATACAAAAGAAAAGACTGATACGTCCTGATAATTCAATACGTCGATATGAGGGGGGGGGTATGGAACGGATACGCCGTATTGATGTCTGGGAAGACAGACTCGATAAAAATTAAAATTACATTCAGGGGTGTCTACCGTGGATGAACTTTTGTTTACAGGAAGTCTTTAAGTTATTACTTTTCTTCAGTTGTCTTCACCATTCCATCTCAGAAAGCTAATGAGCCCGCGTAATAGCCAATTCTTCCATCTTCGCATCTCGAATGTAATCGGGTCCTAAGTTCAATACTCCTTTGTATATTGATGCGAGATTCCATTCTTCTTATCTTCATTACTTACCTTCAGTAATGGTGGAATCCTGTTGCATTGCTCATTAGTATGGTGTTTAAACCTCGGATGTGATCATACCATTTGGTAAGTTACTTCATCATTACCATTGTAAATGGTAATCATCCCTTCGAACCGTCTTGTTTTAATTCCAACTTCTCTTAAAAATGGTTCGCCAAAAATAACATCGCCCATTCCTTCATCACGATAAGCATCCATATTTTCTAAAACTGCAAAATTCGTCACAACAGAAAAGGTTTCAACAAAAATAAACAGATTCATTAAAGCTCTATAACATTATTCCCTTTGTACACCATCTTATCTTTCATTATAGAATTATGAAACTTTTTGGACATCACATTGACATAGAATAATGGGAAGAAGTTAGAGTATGTAAATTCAATTATATCATGCAAGAAAACTTTAAGTGTCGAGCATAATCTATAGGATCTTTATTATCATAGTCGCAATAATAAGGGTAATCATCAATTCCAATATCAAGTTCATCATCCTTAGTTCTAAATTCCTCAATTACCTTACCTTCCTCAATGGTGGGCATTAAATCATCACCTTGATTTCTATCCTAAAACTCAAAATGGTTCTTTAATTCATTTTAGTTCACTGTAATCCTAAAGAAAGGGTTATTGATATATTCTAATTACCAACAGTCTCTCCCATTATCCTGATTCTAATCAAAGTTACATGATTTCTCTCACAAACTTAGCATGTAGTCAATCTTAATTAAACTCTAGCATGTTTAAAAAAAAAAAAAAAAAAAAATAAAAAAAAAAAAAAAAAAAAAAAAATAAAAAAAAAAAAAAAATAAAAAAAAAACACTTGTGAAAACAAATCCTTTCTTCCGCCGAACCTAAGTTAATCTTTCTTTTGTATAGCATCAATCATTAGACGGGAGGTAGACAAAATGGTCTTACGGTGCGATCAAGGCACTGATATCTCAGGCTACTAGAATTTTATAATTGGGTCTATAGAAAAAAAATTTACCAATTCTTACTAGTACGCTTTCAGCTATTCTTTTTGGATATTTTACAGTCATGTCTGCTAATTCAACTGTCAACTTGGTGTGAGCTAATTTGCCTAATCCTAAGTTAATGTAGGTCGAGAGAGGCATAATACTAACGCTAGCTCCTAAGTCAAAAAGGGCATTATCAAAGGATACATTATTAATAAAGCAAGATAAAGTGAAACTCCCTGGGTCTTTCTCCTTTCTGGGTATGGAATTGTTGATATGTGAAGCTTCAGAGTAAGCTTCCGAGAATTATGGTCCATATGATCCCTTTTTTTCTTCATAGTAGTAACCATTCAAACGACTTAGAAACGAAATCGATGTTTGTCTTGTCTCGTACATCAGTGTACGGTTCTGTTCAGTGGACACGGTGTATTAGGAAGATCCAATACGGCGTATCTGGCATGAATCAACTTCAATAGTAGTTGAAATCGACTAGACTTGATCTCTCGGGTTCGCTTTAGTAGAGCTAGGTAGACTTCCAAATCCTCTTTCCTGTAGTACCTTGCTCATTTTCCCAATTTTGATTTCTAAAGTTTTAATCGATGCTCCTTGGTTTCGAATGGCAGCATCCGTTGAAGCACGGATTTCTTTAATCAAATTTGAGTTTTCTTCATGTCTCTTTGCCGATTCACTCATGAATTTGCTCAAGGTATCTTCCATAGATTGCCTTCGTTCTTGGTACGAAGGATTTGCGTTGTTCCTTTTATATAATCTCAGAGCTGCTGCTCTATATCCCCCTCCTTGAAAAGGTCTACAAAATTTCATGTTAATAAGCTTCTTTAGGAGTTTACCTTCTTCTTTAGATTCGTGGGCACAATCTTTGGGAGTAACTGGGGTTCCTTTCATTGTTCGGCATTCAATATCTTTGAGCAGCATAGACTTTTTCATTCACTTTCTGGATCTCTCTCCCAAGATTATTGAGTTGTGCTTGTATAGCTGCCAATCTGTTAGAAGTTTCAGTACTTCTTGACCTAGATGTTCCATTATGCCATTTTTAAGAGTATTCAACCATTTCTTGAATGGCTACCTTTGCATTAGCAGCAGTCTTAAATGGTATTGCACCTCTTGAATCAAGAATCTATCGAGTAGGAATTCCTAGACCATTATAGAACAAGATTACCTCCTACATCTCTGTTAAATAGTGTTGAGGACACTTCATTAAGAGTTCTTTAAATCGCTCCCACGCTTGGTATAGGTTTTCATCTGGTTCTTGCTGAAAGTTGTTGATTTCCTCCATCTTCTTTGCAGTTCGAGCAGGTGGACAATATTTGTTCAGAAATTTTGTTTTAAGACCGTCCTAGGTTGTAATTGAACCAGTTGGTTCATTTCTTAGCCAACGACTTGTGGCTCTAGTTAAGGACATAGGGAATGCTCTAAGCATCACTTGGTCTATAGTAATATTTGGAATGTGGAATAGATCGATGATCTCAAGAACTTTTTCAATGTGTTCGTTCGCATCTTCATGATCCGAACCGCTGAAGGTGTTAGTACGTAGTTCCTTAAGAAATTGGCCCTTTAGTTCAAAGTTATCCTTGTCTTCAATTTTGGGCCCACCCCCCCCCCCCCCCCCCCCCCCCCCCCACCCCCCCCCCCACCCCCATAGCAACCCCGATCCATAGTCACGTCGGGTCTTGCTCAATGTATTGCTCCAAGTTTTGCCATTATTTCCGTACCTTTTTCATACCAACTATTCTTGGTAAGAAAATAAATTGAATTACAGGTGACTCTCAATTCGTCAAGAATTAGTGTCTTGAAGTGCTTCCTAGATGATCGAAATTCTCGTTCCGGATCCTTTAAAGGTGTGAATAGTTCGTTCGTTGAACTCCTTGTCATGCACTACCTGAAACAAGGGATAAACAATCAGTAGGATAGGCTCTTTAAGTTAGAAAATATTTTAGCACAAAAATCAAATATGAAAACTAAGGTTATGTTTCTGTTACAGATGATCAATACGCTTTATTCAATAGAAGTAAATATGTCGTATTAATCAATTGAATGAATACGCTGTATTGGACAGAAAGTTGGATACACCGTATCTAATGAAAGTGGATATGCCGTATCGAGTTATCGACCAGAACAGTGTATTAGCAAAACAATTAAATTAAACACACAATTATACAAGCAAACAACTAAACTAACAAATATACAAAATATACATAATATTACACTAATCTAATTAACACTACTCTATGGGTTAGAACTAATGCTCAAAAACCAAAACATAATATAAAAATCAAGATTAAATTTTCAATCCAGCTGCGATGCCAAAAATTGATGTGTCGTTGTGTGGTGTTATATTTTTATGATCTATGATTTAATTTATATTTTGCTGACTTAACAAAAACAACCTTTAACGTGTAGTGTACCGGTCGGTGGTTAGATTCATGGTAAGTAGGGTTGAACACTTGAAGCGAGGTTAAATCTCTCAATTTATTTTATTTTGGTTATCTAATCTAAGTTAATTCTAATCTAAGTCAAGACCAAATACATGATGCATAATCCCTCATGTTATGTTTCTTATCCTATAATCTAACAGGTAAAAGGAGGTTTCAGCTGAGTGACATGCAAGGGGGTGTTGGTGGATACAATCATTCAATACACTTTAACCTCGTGGTAGCATAATTAACAGAAGATAAAAGATCGGTCAAGCCTTATGATAGAAAATTGTATTATCCATCATTAATCCGATTAGAAGTTGGTTTGTTTATTCAGTGCAATGATTACTTATCTCGAAGAGGCATATCATTCTTAGACTTAGGCGGGACTTCATCCTAATACCTAGACACATTAATCTGTCACAATTACAAGCATCCTTATTAGCTATTTATAATCTATCTTAGGGGATTAAAGCAATGGTGATCCTGTTAAAACCCTAGTCAATTAAGACTTTACCCACTTACTGCTTAATGGCTATTTATACTCTGGTAGTCAACTTGTCCAACTATCATGGATTCAGAATATTATTTGTTGATTATCTTGATTCACTACTAGGTAAAATCAGCCTTGTTCAATAAACCAGAGGCATTTCCGTTTAACTAGTTAGCAGAAGCGTATTCTTGGCACGATTTAGAAGGACCAGTTTTTGTGATTCTTATGATTCTAGACTTTTATTGTGTCAAGAATATTTTTGAGTCTTAAACCTTAGGATGCAAGTAGCCAATTAGCTAAAAAAGTAAGATGTATGCAGTTTGTTTAACCTAGGATTTTTACTTATTTAGTTGCTTATTTTAGCTTAAATCTAGTTTATATTATCTTATTTAGTTAAGATCCTTATCTGTTTTAAGTTTTTACTCTTACATTTTTCTTATTGAGTCTTACTTTTATGTCTAAAATCTGTCTTAAATATCCAAAAAGCCAAAAACATTTAGTTTAGTCTTCTTTTCAAGACCTCTTTCTAGCTTATTTCTTTGCCTAATTCTCTTAAGCTTAGCTTAATTGTGTTCTTTATATATAAGTCTCAATCTGTTTTAGGGTTCTTAGCTTTTACCTTTAGCTTATTGTGTCTTTATCTTAGCTTAAAAATGGTCAAATGTCCCTTGATGTCTGTCTTAAGCTATCTGTCTTTTAGCTTTTTAAGTGTTGTTTTAGCTTATTTTGACTGCTTGTTTTTAGTCCTTAGAACTTATTAAGTTTAGCTTTAAGTTTGTTTTAGCTTGTTTGTTTTTTCTTTTACCTTATTTTGTCCTAAAAAGCCAAACAGTTTAGCTTAATTTCAAAATCTGAAGAAAACCAAAAACTATCACTTTCAAATAGCTTTTTCTAGCTTATTTTCAGCTTTGTCAAAAAGTCATTTCTTTAAAGTTGCTTATTTTGGTTTATAGATTAGCTTTTTCAGAAGAATAATAAAAAAAATGTTTTCACTAAAAAGGAAGTCACATGTTTTGACCCTGTGACCTCCCTCTTAACACACCAACAACTTAACCAACGTGCCCTGGGGTCCTTTTCAAACAAGTCTTGCATCAATTAAATGTTATAGGTTCTTTAGGTTTTAAGCTTATTGAGCTAATTTGATTTTTCTGAGCTTATTGGTTTAAGCTTTTTGAGTTATTTTTCTTTGAAAACCTTTAGGATAGTAATAAGTACTTTTATTAATTTTCTTGAATTTTTATAAAATAGTTTAGTTATTTTTATTAGTTTTCTAGATTAAAAGTGTTTTTAATTGTTTAAAAATATAAAAAAGTTTCAAATTTTTTTTTTCTGTTTTGAAAATTATTTTAGTACATTTAAGTTTAAAATTTAGCATTTTGCATTTTTAGGATTTAAATTTGTGTTAATTGCTTAATTAGTCGCATTTTTAATTCTCGTTAACATTTTATGCTTAAATTTCTTAATTGCTTTAATTGTTAATTTAGCTTATCTTATTTGCTTTTGCGTTAGTAGAATTAAAATCCAAATCAAAAATATTCGATATTCAAGCATCAAACAAAATTCTTTCGTGGATTTCAAATTCATTTCTTGTCGGGATACGACATCCGGGAGATAAAATATTATTTATCCTTAAGCAATTTTTTTATCAAACGGGATACTCTCTATACTATAATTAATTTGGTATTTTAGGTATATACTATATATCCTATTATCATCAAATCAATTTTTGGCGTCGTTGCCGGGGAGAGGTGTATGATTTTCGCGAAGTATTTGAAGTTAGTGCCTTGAAGATCCTTCCCCGTGAAGTTATTGTTTATAATTTTCTATTTTCTTTTATAAAACCATAAAAATACAAAAATATTTTGTTTCCAATTTATTTTATAAAATACCAAAAAAATTGAAAAACTAAAAAATAACCGTTGTGTCACTTGTGAAAACGGCTACCCTTTAGATTTACAAACTATAAGAGAGGTTTAAGGAGGGTCGATACCCGAAAGGAGAAGGTTTTTAAAACGCTTCGCGCTTACCCGCTCCTCCGCTTCTTTGTGTGTTTTTCTAGAGAGATACCGTACACTTGTTTGATTATCGGTTACAAAAATATTTCCATTCTATCTTATTTTTCTTATCTTGTTTTTAGTGCATGAGCACTCGCTCTACATCTTCTAATCTATTTTCTTCGCTCAGAGACCCTGAGAGTCTTATTCGACGAAGGAATTTAGGTGAACCGTCATCTCTTTTCGACTTCGAAGAAGTTATGAGCATTCCACATAATAATATGGGACCGCCTCCTGCGGCCCCCCTCCACCAAATAATGGTCTACCTCTGATGGTGAGACCTAATGGGCCAGCTCCCCGATCGATAGAGGAGTTGTGCCAACCGTCTATAAATGGACATGGCAGACCAATTGCCCTGATTCCAATCGAAGCTAGGAATTTTGGACTTCGTCATCACATGATCCAACAAGTTCAAAATACTTTCAAATTTCACGGGTTACCGGGCGACGATGCTAATAGACATATTGATAAATTTTTGGAAATTACTCAACATATAAAGCAAAATTGGGTCTCCGATGATGCCCTTCGTTTATCTCTTTTCCCATATTCCTTAACGCATCATGCTATCGCATGGTATGAGCGCCTTCCAAGGAATTCCATCTACTCTTTCGACGATATGATGATGAAATTTCTCTCAAAATATTTTCCTCCTTCAATGGTGACTAAATTAAGGAACGAGATCACAAAATTTGAACAAAAACCGCACGAATCATTATTCGAGGCATGGGAGCATTATAAATTGTCTATTGATCGGTGTCCTAACCATAACATGATTTTAGTTACACAAATTGATACGTTTTATAATGGTTTGAGATTAAGTCATTAGGACACCATCAATGCTGCAGCGGGAGGAACTTTGTAACACCCCTAAATTGGGTCACATCGAAATAAGGGTCTAGGGCAGTGGTGATGACCATGGGGAGAGTGGTGGTGATGGTAGAGTAGATATAGCGAGAAGTCTAGCAACCTTTGCATCCGACCAAACTAGTATACGTACTGGAGCTGGAATAGAAATCCTAGCTGTAACGCAGTATGCAGGGTGTGGTGGTGATGTGGCTGCAGAATCGTCAGTCTCAAATGGCTCGGTTTCCTCAACAGATGGGGCCTGATCAATAGTTGGTAAAGCAACAATTGTAGAGTCGGCAGGAGCTGGGTGCTCCTCCTCCTCCTCGTCATCAGTCTCAATATCAACCTCCTCATCCTCATCATCATCAGATGGCTCATCCTTATCATCGCCATCATCTCCTTCGTCAGCAGGATAATTGACAGGATCCTCCTTAGGGTCCTCGTCGTCATCCTCCTCCAGATCCTCCTCAGGATCAGACTCGAGAATATAGCCTAGTGAATCAGCAGTAGGTGAGTCTGCAGCAGGCAGTGGCTGCTCCTCAGCTGGGATTATCTCGTCCTCCGGTGGCATAAACTTCGGATAAACAGGCTCTGGAACAAAGTCTGGTAGAGGTGGTGATTATGGCTCCTCGGGGCCAGGTATGTAGTCTGGTGATGGGGGGCATGTAAAGCGACCTGTACATTTGGGTCATCTAGCATCCAGGGCAGTCCCTCATGCTCAGGTCTAACAACTCATGGGGATCCAATATCTTGATAACCCTCCAAATGGGCTGGAAACAGCAGTGTATGTAACCGTGGAATCCTTAGAATCCGACATGACTGTATCTAAAAATCCAAAATAGCTTATATTAGTATTTAATATAAGACTTTTATAGTAATATACATTTATACCATAACATGTATATCAATCCTAAGTGCATCTAGTCTTAATCAACTGTTAGATATTTGAAAAAGACTCGGTCACCCCGTGTATTTTACTGTTTATTATAGCTCGTAGTTTAATAGTTAATCGTATGATTATCGGTTTTGAACCGGGTACTAATACCCTGCATTTGTAAGAACTATAAATACCTCTTCTAACTTTAGAAGAGGTAGCTAGTCATTATTCATTTCCATTTTATACATAGAGCTTTCTCTCTCTAGAAAATATCTCTCCATGTGTTTCTCTCTCTAGAAACTATCCAAATCTAAGAATCATCATCCGGGCTGTGAAATATGATATCCTACAATTGGTATCAGAGCTATGTGGTGATTTCGTGAGCTTTTTGTGCATTCCAATCTTGATTAGGTCGTGTTCTTTAGTTACTTTTTGGATTTTTGGTTCGAAAATCAAAACTCAGATTTTTGTGCTTAGATGTGTTTATTGTTATGTTTTTAAGCAAGATCTAGGCATAAGGTAACTAGTTGTGCAAGAAAAATCAAGGTTCAACGTCAAAAAGGTGTGTTTTTGGTGATTTTGTTGGAAAAATACGTGTTTTGCTCAAAGTTAACCTTCTGTTTGAAGGAAGCGGAATATGCAGGTTTGAA
>BQNB010005330.1:92584-102700 GCA_026074375.1 Tanacetum coccineum | reverse complement strand
ATATAACGCTTGCTTGATGTAAACTTTAATTTGTTTGATGTCCGTTTACATTGAACGTTGATTTTTAGTTTACGCGATTTAACTATAAGATAATAATTAAAAGCGAACGCGTAAAACTCAAAAAATAAATAATGGAATTTATTAAAGTCGTAAATAACCTGAAAATGAGAAATGTTACAATAATGATCAAACTGTAAGCCTTTCCATACAAAAACCCATATTTACTTTTATAAACTTGTTACTCCTTGGCTTTAGTGGTGGAGATGTGTATCCTTGCCAAGCTTATGATATAATACTCGTCACGACCGAGCAATTGAGCGAATTATTTACATGTTACCACATAGATTAGTTGAGTGATTTGAGTATTTTCATCTTCCTATTTCGTGAGGTGTTTGGTTGCGTACTCGTAATTGATTAAATAAATGCTTTAATGGAAAATATCCTTAGGGATATATAAACTTCTAAAGACTACTTGAGGACAAGTATGATTCAAGTAGGGGGGATATTTGATGACGTCAAACAACGTCTATTTTATAGTATCATTTATCCCATGTTATTAACCCATTTTGTATAATTATTGCAAAGAATTGTTACTTAATCATTTGTATTTGAGAATTGCAGTAATTATGGAGTACTTTGTGAAAGTTAGCAAAAGGCGCACATTTCGAAGCTTAAATGAAGATATTTTGAAGATTACTATTCTAAAGTCCAATACACCGTATCCATCAAGGAAGATACGGTGTATCCGTGCCTGCACTCACCAAAGACCACAAAGGAAAGAAGATCAATAAGCCATATCTAGAAGAAGTCAATACGCCGTATTGAAGATATAGTATGTGAATATTCTAGAAGATATCAAACGTGATCCCTACTCTAAGAAACCCCCAATACGCCGTCTCCAATCCCTTGGATACGTCGTATCCAATCCCTTGGATATGCCGTATCAAACCGACTTCCAGACCCTATAAATACAAAACTAAAAAATGAGTTTTAGGTGTGCTAAATCATATTCTCGATACCTAAACCATAAAAGTCAATTTTCAGAAGAGAAAAAGAGCAGAAGAGGTCGAGCAACGTTATCAATTCCACAGAAGACAACGTGTAATTCCATATACTTTAGTAATCGTTTAGTTTTTGGTATCATTCGTTAACTCGGTTAGTTTACCTTGGCTAAATAATTGCTATTGTATTTATTATGACGTTTGAAGGCTAATACCTTCGGGTAATAGCCATTATTATGAAGATCTGAATGTTTGGTATTGTTTATCTCGATTTCTTTATTTATCGTTGAATGCTTGTTTATGTTTATCAATTTATACTTGTTTACGTGGTTTTGTATGCAACCTATCATTCAACTGGATCTAGTGATATGGACCAAGTAATCTAGAGTCCGGGATAGCTCTCCATATAGTGATTTATACATCTAGAATCATAGGATCATAAATATTGTCATGCTAAATTTGTGTCTAGGATACGCTTCGGGCTTAACTAGTTACTTGGATATTGCCTTTGGTTTATTGAACGTGTTGACTAGAAGGTAAACCTAGATAATTCAACAAATAATGTACCGATTCCATTGGATAGTTGGACAAGTGGACTACTAGTGTATAAATTGCCATTAAGCGGTAAGTGGGTAAAGTCTCTATGAGCTAGGGTTTAACAAGATCACCATTACTTTAATCCCTAAGATAGATTATAATCAGCAAATAAGAATGCTTTATGCGAATGCTTTAATTGTGACAGAATTAATGTGACTAGGTCTTAGGAAGAAGTCTCGCCTAAGTCTTAAGAATGATATGCCACCTCGAGAGAAGAAATCATTGCACTTAATAAACAAACCAACGTTCTAATCGGATTAATAATGGTTAATACAATTTTCTTATATTTGGCTCGACCGCTCTTTGATTTTCTGTTAATTAGCTTGCGTGGGTTAAAGTGTCTTGAGTTGATTGTAGTCACCGACCAAACCGTACCAGTCTCTCAGGCTGAAACCCCTCTTTTACTTGTTACAATTAGGATTAGGACTAACATAGGATTAGTATAGTTTTGACTTAGATTAGAATTAATTTAGATTAGATAAACCAAAATATAAATAAATTGATAGATTTAACCTCGCTTTAAGTGTTCGACACCCTACTTACCACGAATCTACCACCGATCGGGTACACTGCCCGTTAAAGTGTTGTTTTTGGTTAAGTCGGTAAAATATAAATTTAAAACTTGAACTATCATAAATAAACACCACACAACGACACATCACACACATAGTCCCTATAGTTTTTAACTACCATTCCTAGCAACTTATTTTTCTATTTGCTCCCTACAAGGCATAAACACATAACAGTTAAGGCTCACATAAGTTAAACTTAATTAACACCCCTTTAATTGTTAACCCGTTATTGTTTAAAACCTTTTCCATTTATCACAAAATGATTTTATGAAGAAGATATTTGACATTTTCTCCCCCTCAAACAATGACCCATTTTCTAATTAAAGAGCTGTAGTCATTGTTTGAGTGGTCAAATGTCTTTGAAAATGATTTTTAGATAAAATTTTGATATTAATGATTTAATTCTGAAAAACAACACCATAGAAAATAAGATTTCACTTATTTTATCACATAAGCGTACTGATATGTACACCTATGGATTAAAGAAAGCACGGGTTGTGCTGCAAAGTAAGCACAAGAATTTGAATGAATATGAAGTAATTCATTCCCGAGAAAAATAAATTTCTCGTTCTGAGGACAAGTTTTCTTTTTGAAATACTTGCCTTTAAGATGATGACCGGGTTGCTATCGGAAATAATAGCAAGCCATTTTGGCATGTTTTAAAAGCTTTTTAAACTTCTGCTCGAACTTCATTTACAGCCTCATATCATTATTAAAAGACATTTCTAAGGCCGTAAATATTATCGATTTTCAGAAGACATGCCAGAGATACATATTTTTATATTTTTCTGATTTTTTTTAATTTTTTAATTTTCTTTTTTTAAAAATTTATATAAAAGAAAAATATTTTTGTGTTTTTATGTTTTCTTATGTACATATGATACAGGATATACCGCGAGTAACCACCTTTACTCGTCCTCTTCCTCTGTTAGAAGTTTTAGCGTTTTTGGAGACATGCTTCTCATACCGAGCTTTTCAATCAAGAAATTGAATCTTTCTCTTGGCAAGGGTTTGGTGAAGATGTCATCCAGTTGATATTCCGTCCGAACAAAGTAAAGTTCCATTATACCATTCTCCACCAGCTCCTTTATAAAATGGTAGCGTACATGGATGTGCTTAGCTCTTGAGTGTTGAACGTTGTTGCAGCATAGAGCAATTGCACTTTTGTTATCGTAGTACAGAGGAATCTTATTGAATTAAAAACCATAATCTGTTAGCTATGAACGCATCCATAGGATTTGAGCACAACACCCAGATAAGGCAATATATTCAGCCTCTGTACTCGAGATAGCAGTGCTCTTTTACTTCTTGGAAGACCAGCTAACAAGTTTATCACCTAAGAATTGAGCGCTTCCTGACGTACTGCGTCTAACGTCCTGACATCCCACGTGATCTGCGTCTGAATATGCTGTTAGACACATACCGATATCCTTTGAGTACCAGAAACCCATGTTAATGGTTCCCTTTAGGTATTGAAAGATCCGCTTAACCGCATTTAAGTGCTTTTCGGTAGGCTTTGCCTGATACCAGGCACATAAGCAGACTGCATAAATAAGGTCGGGTCTACTGGATGTCAGATACATGAGGGATCCAATCATGCCATGGTAAAGTGTAGCATCAACTAGTGTCCCCTGTAGATCTTCATCTAGTTTATTCTTTTCCACCATAGGTGTGTCTATAGAATCACTAGTTAGCAAACCATATTTTTTAATAATTTCAGAAGCATATTTTGATTGGTTTAGGAAGATGCCTCTGGGACTTTGAGAAATTTGTAATCCTAAAAAGAATGACATCTGCCCCATCATCGACATCTTGAACTTGGTGGTTATCAGATTAGCAAACTCATTACACAAAGCAGTATTAGTGGATGCAAATATTATATCGTCAACATAAATTTATACCAGTAATAAGTCGTTTCCTGCTTTTCGTTTAAAGAGCGTCGTTTCAACTGCACCTTTGGAGAAATGTTGTGAAAGGAGGAAACTTGACAGCATGTCGTACCATGCACGTGGTGCTTGTTTAAGACCGTACAGGGCCTTTTTGAGCTTATACACATGCGATGGGTTGTCCTGATCCACAAATCCTTCTGGTTGAGAAACGTAGACCTCTTCTTTGAGCTCGCCATTTAAGAAATCCATTTTTACATCCATTTGGAAAATCGTCATGTTCTTGTTGGCTGCATATGCTACGAAGATACGGGTGGCCTCTATTCTTGTAACCAGTGCAAATGATTTTTCGAAATCGATTCCCTCCTCTTGTCTAAATCCCTGAGCAACTAATCTAGCCTTATTCTTTAGTACCCTACCAAATTCATCCGTCATGACCTTATAAATCTATTTTAGTTTGATCGACATGACTTTATCTTGACACGACACCAATTCCCAAACTTGTAGCCTTTCAAATTCATGAATTTCTTCTTGCATTGCATCGATCCATGACGGTTTGGACATTGCTTGTTTGAAGTTCTTTGGTTCGACTGAAGGATCTTTGATTAAATTTGCTATAGGATGATCCTTAGTCCATCTACCAAGTGATTCGAATGGAGTGTGTATTGGTCTCACATTAGATCAAGATCCTTGAGAAATCGAGTCTTCATGAAGTGGATCATCATGAAAATGTGGTGTTTTTGGTGATTCTTCAAAACCTTAAGAAATAATTAGAGGATGTTCTTGATCTTGTGTGGATGGGATACTTGTTGATGGAGCATCTTGGTCAATTGACGTAGACACAGGTGAATCGGCTAAATTAACAGCTCTTGGTGCAGCATCGACTGGAACTGGAGATACAACAATTGTTGTAGGATTAAAGTATTCATCGAAAGTAGGTTAGAACAAACAATCCTAATCATCTCTTATTGGTGGATTGCAAGGTTGTTGAGGAATAGGGTTTGTAATGAGTCTTGAACTGGATGTTGCAGGTGTCAATGATTGAAGCCCGGGTCCTGAACCGAGTTGTTCAGAACCCATAAACCACCATCTCCTTGCAATGAACCTCTAAAAGAAAAGTCTCCCATAGCACGTTCAAACCAAGTTTCACATAACACCATCCCAACACCACCTCCACCTCCCCCCTCTCCAACGAGGGAATGACTGGTTGATGAGATAAATCAACTCCAAGATTTATCAACCCTTCTAGCCATGCACCTTTCACAACGTACCACACCTTCATCACCTTACTCTTCAAACTTGATCACACTCTTAACTTAAATCAAGTTGAACATCATGTTGGCTATTGCCCATGTTACCGCTACAACCAAACCCAATTCTTAGCCCTAAGTGAAGATCTCAATTGGATTGAATTTCTTCTTACTCTCCCACAACCACCACTTCAAGTTCAACGAGACTATCCTCCAACAACCACCTCCGCTCCAAACTCTCCACCAACAACCAGCTAAGCATGTTACATGCTTACCTTTTCTCGCTTTCAAATAAAAGTCCAACCCACTCCTTTTGCAAGAAAGTCCTATGGCATCCTATGGCAATCTAGGGAAAATAAGACCTTTGTAGTTTCTACTTATGTAGAATGTATTATTATGCTTCAAGCATAATATTTCATCCAATGTATGCATGTTGTATGATTGTGTTCTATACATAATTTTTATGTTTTATATGAATGGTCTTGAACCTGATGTTTTAATTTATTAGTGTGTGTAGCTAATTATCTAGTATTGGTTGATTCTCTCTTATACTTATATAGTTGAAAGTTGGCTGTTATATATTTGTGACTAATTGATTAGTTATGTACTACTACCATGGTTGAATATTTTTCACAACTTTGCTAAATCTTAGATATATATATATATATATTGTTCTTGTCACTCTAACTTGGTTTTGTAGCAAAGTTTTCATAGCTCGATTTATTGGTGCCCTCAAACGAGGAGGAGTACACATCAAGGGGGAGCATTTGTCCTGTCGGATTTGCACAAACTAATCGACAAAGCCTTTTTGATTCTAAAAAAAAGGGGAGGAATGGAAATAAAACTCACTAAATACTTGTTTAAAAATAATTTTACATTTAATGAGTTTAGATTCTGTAATCATAAAAAGGGTGGAGATTGTTGATAGAAATAATGCCTAAAAACATTCAAAATAAATGTTTTGAATTCAAATTCTTCACCTAAAAACAGATATATTTGATCCAGGAAACACCTCCCTTGGAAAAGACAAAACTGAGAGTGTCTAGCTATGGGCGCCCCCCTTAAAGGTAAGGGCAAACCCCTTAGTGTTAAGGGGGCCGACATAGGAGCAAAGGGGGTCGGCCAGACAAAAACGCTCCTAGCTTTGCCTATAAATAGTGAACTATTCCCAACAGATTTTTCACCTTTTGCACATATATTCTTCTATTCTAAAATCAGTTTACATTCACTTCCATTCCTTTGATCATTTAAATTCTAAGTATTTGTTTCCAAGTGATCCAAGCTTAGATCCTCAAGTGCAATAGAAGAATACTTCCTACCATCAAGTTACTAAGTATTATAGCTTAGTTCGTGATTCTCGTAACATAGTTACAATTGTATTATAATTTGTAAATCATTTGTACATCTTGTGTAATTGTGAGTATAGTTAGATCGTGGTGATCATAGAGAGTATAGTTAGATCATGGTGATCGTAGAGAGAATAGTTAGATCGGGGTGATCGTGTTAGTGCTTAGGTGAAGTGATCTTGTGTTAGTGCGGTTAGTATTTTAGTCCTCAAGATACAAAGTCTGTGGTAGATTGGTTCTAGCTAAGATTAGAACTCGACATTTGGCTTAGTGTCGGAAATTGGTGTAAGCTACTTGTGTACCGTTTTCTCCTCCTAAAGGGAGTTTGTTGACATAGTGAAGAGAACTCTCGAGTTGGGTACTCGGGGAGTGGAGTAGGGCAAAGAGGAGCGTCGTTACCGAACCACTATAAATCCTTATGTTATGGTTTGATCTTTCTAACTCTTATCTCTTGTCTTGCATACTTATTTATCTTGTTATCATTCATTTACTTACTTAAATTGTTCATATTGTGTGTACATTGAGATCACATAAACTCGAATCAAAGTTTTTATAAACAAACGATACACTAAATTAAAAAGCGATAAACTATTCAAACCCCCCCTTCTAGTTTTCCACACCTAGGGTTTGTTGAACCAAAGATAATATCATCTACGTAGACCTGTACCACTAAGATGTCATTGTCGTAGCGTCTTGTAAACAGAGTTGGATCAATTGTTCCTTTGGTGAAGTGATTCTGTAAGAGAAGCTTTGACAGTTCGTCGTACCAAGCCCTTGGTGCTTGCTTTAACCCATTGAGTGCCTTCTTTAACTTGTAGACATGACTTGGATGATCAACATCAATGAAACCTTCAGGTTGACATACATACACTTCTTCCTTTAGCGACCCATGCAAGAAAGCAGTTGATGACATCAAATAACGTCTATTTTATAGAATCATTTATCCCATTTTATTAACCCATTTTGTATAATTATTGCAAAGAATTGTTACTTAATCGTTTATATTTGAGAATAGCCGTAATTATGAAGTACTTGGTGAAAGTTAGCAAAAGACGTGCATTTTGGAGCTTAGATGATAAAATTTTAAGATTACTATTCTAAAGACCAATACGCCATATCCATCAAGGAAGATATGGCGTATCCGTGCCTACACTCACCAAAAACCACAAAGGAAAGAAGATCAATACGCCATATCGAGAAGAAGTCAATACGCCGTATTGAAGATATAGTATGTGAATATTCTGGAAGATATCAAACATGGACTTTACTCCAAGAAACCCCCAATACGCCTTATCCAATCCCTTGGATACGCCGTATCGAACCGACTTCCAGACCCTATAAATATAAAACTCAAAATCGATTTTTAAGTGTGATAAATCATATTCTTGATACCTAAACCATAAAAGATGATTTTTAGAGAAGAAAAAGTGCAGAAGAGGTCGGTCAAAGTTATTAATTCCATAGAAGACAACGTGTAATTCCATATACTTTAGTAATCATTTAGTTTTTGGTATCATTCGTTAACTCGGTTAGTTTACCTTGGCTAAATAATTGCTATTGTATTTATTATGACTTTTGAAGGCTAATACCTTCGAGTATTTGCCATTATTATGAAGATCTAAATGTTTGGTATTGTTTATCTCGATTTTTTGATTTATCGTTGAATGCTTGTTTATGTTTATCAATTTATACTTGTTTACGTGCTTTTGTATGCGACCTATCATTCAACTGGATCTAGTGATATGAACAAAGTAATCTAGAGTCTGGGATAGCTCTCCATATAGTGATTTATACATATAGAATCATAGGATCACAAATATTGTCCTGCTAAATCTGTGTCTAGGATACGCTTCAGGCTTAACTAGTTAATTGGATATTGCCTTTGATTTATTGAACGTGTTGACTAGAAGGTGAACCTAGATAATTCAACAAATAACGTACTAATTCCATTGGATAGTTGGACAAGTAGACTACTAGTGTATAAATTGCCTTTAAGCGGTAAGTGGGTAAAGTCTCTATGAGCTAGGGTTTAACAAGATCACCATTGATTTAATCCCTAAGATAAATTATAATCAACAAATAAGGATGCTTTATGCGGATGCTTTAATTGTGACAGAATTAATGTGTCTAGAAGTCTTAAGAATGATATGCCACCTCGAGAGAAGAAATTATTGCACTTAATAAAAAAACCAACATTCTAATCGGATTAATAATGGTTAATATAGTTTTTCTTATATTTAGATCGACCGCTCTTTGATCTTCTGTTAATTAGCTTGCGTGGGTTAAAGTGTCTTGAATTGATTGTAGTCACCGAACAAACCGTGTCAGTCTCTCAGGCTGAAACCCCCTTTTTACCTGTTAGAATTAGGATTAGAACTAACATAGGATTAGCATAGGTTTGACTTAGATTAGATAAACCAAAATATAAATAAATTAAGAGATTTAACCTCGCTTTAAGTGTTCGACACCTTACTTACCACGAATCTACCACCGATCGGGTACACTGCCCGTTAAAGTGTTGTTTTGATTAAGTCGACAAAATATAAATTTAAAACTTGAATCTTAAAAATAAACACCACACAACGACACATCAAAGACACCTTAGGAAATAATGATATGTTATATATGCACATGAGATATAAAATTTTTATCACCCATATAGACTTTATGTTAGAGTTTTGTAAGACTTCACATGTGAAAACCATTAGAAAAACAAGTTACAACACATTTATACCAAAACAAAAAATAAGTGGGCTCTCCATATTTTATACCCGACTTTAAACGATGATGCGGATATGTTGTAAAAGCAAAAGTTTTACAACCCTCTCTATGGGAATAGTGAGGTAGGTTCGAATCGTACGTTGCTAAGGTCTAAAGATTGAGGGAAGAGTATTTTTCGTATTTTTATATTTTTTAGAAAGCAAGTAAAAATCTTGGGTTTTAAAGAGGGGGTTTTAAACTAAATTACTAACTTTCCTAAATGCACGAAATGTAAAATTGGTGGGAAACTCATATAGGTAAACAAATGTGTCTACTTAAGCATACACTACTCCCTAGTTGCTCTCTCTAACCTTATTGTCCGTCACCATCGTTAGTGTAATGTGTAAGTATTCTCCTAATTCTGCAGCGAGTTGGTCAAGCTCACATTTTACGTGACAACCTAGTCGGGCGTTACTTGTCAAGCATGCTCCTTCCTAATAGTTAACCACGCGCAATAAATACTTAATAAGGAATCTACCTAATATTCAAATAGTTATGAAGAACTAGATGTAGGTTTCATCTAACCTAATCACGTTTCCCTAGACATTTATGATAATGTAATATCTTTTAGCTAGTTTTCTAGAGCCTAACGTGCACACCACTAAAAGAAGCAATAAAGATCAAAGATTACAAACTAGGTTTCATGCAATCATAAGCAAACACTAATTAATTTAGCCTAGCATGTTAATAGAAAGCGAAGAACA
>BQNB010005330.1:56625-89582 GCA_026074375.1 Tanacetum coccineum | reverse complement strand
TGTCTTGATGTTATGTTTTGATTAGACAATGATTAATAGATTCCCAAATTCGGTCAAATACCACCTGATGCGCGGTCAAATTTTTTTTTTGGGAAATTAGGTTTTCAAAACAAGGGTTTTCAATGGACAAAACGCAGTCTTGTTTAGACAAAACGCAGTGAAACACAAAACGCAAGATTTTGTTCTCGGACAAAACGCAATATCACAAACCGCAACTTTCTTGACAAACCACAGTCTTCACAAAACGCAAGATTTCCGAGACAAAACGCAAGTTTTTGAAAAATTTAGGCAGAGTAACGTTTAGTTTGCTAGCTTTAAGGGTCTTCAATCGCTTGCAAAACGCAAGATTCCAACAAAACGCAATGTTTTGGAGCACAAACCGCAATCAAATCTTGACAAAACGCAATCTTTCTTCACAAAACGCAACCTGCTGAAATTCACAAAACACAACAAGTACAAAATGTCATTTTCAAGGGTCGTTTTCAAGTGTTGTACTCGTTTGTCACCTTAACAAAATGTAGTCATGTTTTTTACAAAACGCAATGAAGAAAAAATACTTCAAACTTGCGAATAAGCCCAAATCTCCTAACTTGCTTATGAAATAAGCTAACAACGAACCAAAATAAGCTATTACAATGATTCTAAACAAGAGAGTACTAGTATTTTGGATCAAACAACAACCTTCTAGATAAAACGCAACCTAGAAATTCAAAGATAAAACTAAGAAAAATGAGTTTTCTAGCCACGAATTTGCTAAGACATAAGCTAGGAAGAACAAGAAATACAAAAGGACACGTTTTTCTTCCAAAAACTTAACCAAACCACGAATTCATGAGCTTATATTCCTAAATAAACTATGAAATTAGCTTAAAAAGCTTATAAACCACTAAATCAATCACCTATCCACCCGAGGCTCTTAATACCAAATGTCGGATCCTAATAATCACTTCACTTCATATTGATGAACAAGAAAATAAGCTAGGAGATGATAAGAATTGTAGAGAGAGAAACTAGAAATTGGGAGGATTACTTGCAAAAATGAAAGTCTTACAAATGAACCAACCCACTCTCCATCCATGGAGAGTGGTATTTATACCTAGACTAAAAGGCTTACTTGCCTTTAGTATTTCTACGGGCCGGGCTCGGGTTTACTTGGGCTTTCGCCCGATACATGTGACCGATTAGCTTACATATAAGAGCCCGTTTACCTGTCCAGCCTATTACAACGTATATTTATTAATGACCGATACCTAATATAATTAATGAACGAACTTCCATTGTTCGACTTAATATTCTGAGGCTAACATGGAGGATTCTAAAAGATTTGCTTAAAAGATAAAGATCAAAGATTAGGAAAAGATTTAGTTTCATAATACAATTAAGATTCCGTTGTAAGTCTTATGGACTCTTTATATAAAGAGATCCCTAGACATTGTTTTAGTGTGTGATTGTGTGTGCATCCAAAACATGTGCGTGTTATGCGTGTGTTTTAAATATGTAGACGTCTATATGTGTCTTAGCCCTAAGGTCAAGGTGTTCATGATCCTGTTACAGTTAGGTAACCGTTCTATACTGATCATATAGAATTAGGGCTTGTTGTATGAATGTAAAACCTTGTGAAAATAACATTGTTCTTTATTTAAATTCCGCTGCGTATCTACATACTTTGTTATTTTCGATCCTAGGAGCTTAAACGATTCTTAACAATCACTAAACTTCCTAAGATCCCCTTCTGCTGTCAAATTGATGATATGACGGGATAACGAGTCGAGATGTTTAAGAAAGATTTTAATTAGGTTCCATATACTAAGGCCATGATTCGGGACTTTTTGGATTATGTCTTTGAAATGAGTCTACGAATCGTTGAGAGATTCATCTTGATGTTGTTGGAACACCAAGAGTTGATTATGAAAGAATACATCAAACCTACCTATGCTAGAATAGCCATACCTATTCATTGTAATTTACAAATGTTACGAACAAAGGGCACAAAGAAAAAGATAGACTACAAGAAAGCTAATGACAGGAATTAAATCTCACTTGATAGGAATCTTGTGAGTATACCTAAGCTAGATAGGATCCGAAACCTACGCTATTCCCCGGCAGCGGCGCCAAAAACTTGATGCGGTCGTCGTAAGGTACTTCTACAAGAAGTTTTACAACTCCATAGGAAGAGTACCTAACCGTTGTAGTAGTAGTATAGGCAAGACTTGGGGGTTGTTATCGTTCTTTAGGGGAATAGGTTGGGAAGGCGTGATCACGGTCTAACAGAATTCTAAGGGTTGAGAGAAGATTATTTTTGTATTTTTATGTTTATAGGAAAGCAGGTAAAATCATATGTTTGAGAGGTTGGTTGGTTTTAGCTATTAAACTAAATATAAACTACGCTAATGGTGATAACAATATAATAAAAGATTGTGTTTATTTAATCATGTATTACTCCCTAGATTGCTTCTCCTAGTGTTGTTGCTTTGTCACACTTGTGATGATCTATGTAACTATTTCCTAAGTCATGAACGAATTACACGAACCCGCCGTCTATTTAATATTCCGTTAAGGCAACGCACAAGTAAGGTAGTATGAAGACTATTACAAGGCCCCTAAGAGTATATTAAATGCATTTGAAATATATTAAGAGTGGATCAACCATATAAGGGGCAAGGTAGTATGAAGACTGTTACCCGATGGTATCCTTTCTACACAATCATGTTTTCCTAGACATATCAACAGCGATACAGACAAAAGCTAGTTTTCTAAGACCTAACATGCATATTCATCACAAGAAGCAACACCACTAAGATCTACATCCTAGGTTTCATACAATCATAAATAAACACAATAGAAGGTTTAGCCAAGCATGTTAAAGATAAAGCAAGAACAGATAAGAATCACACAACAAGACATATTGAATGATTAAGATAGTCTTACTTGATTAAAACATGAATTAAAGGAAGTATAATAGGGTTTTGAGGCCCTAAAATCGTCCCTAACAGCTGCTAAACGAACTAGGGTTTGTCCCTTTCTTTTACTCTAAAGTTACACACTTAAAACCCTAATTTCAGGTTTGTATATATAGGAAAATCGCTGCGACGGCATCACATTTTAATCATGATGCCATCGTGAAAGAGAATATTCTAGATAATGTGTTGGGTCGTGCAATCTGATGTCGTATTGAGATCTTGTGACGCCGTCTTGGTATGAATTGTGACGGCGTCACGTGTAATCTGTGACGCCGTCTCCAGCTGCTGAGAACATAATCTTGAGAGATGTTGGTGTAGGTCTGTAGTCTTGTCCATTTCTTCTCCAAATGAGCCCAAGTCACGTGTATTTCCTCCAAATGCCTTCCAAATGCTAAATACCTAAAAAGGAACGATTAAGTACCTATTTTGGGCATAAATGCACGATTTAGGGGGTTAAACGACCCCGAAAAAGTGTATAAAATGACACCTCATCACTGGCCTTGATAAGATACAACTCTCAAGAGTACAAATACTTTGGGGAATGTACTTTAAGAAGAACCTTGATTTTGTTACTTTAATCTTGGAGGATTTAGCTAACCAGATTGATAACAAAGACTATAAGAAAACAAGACAGATGTTCTATCCTAGATTCACAAAGATTATCATTCATCACTTCCTTGAAAAAAGATAAGTCTATCTCAATGAGAAAAGAACGTTCATGCACATGATGGGATGACAGCTTACTAGGTACCATGAGATTCGTCTCGTGGACTGAAGAAAACTTAATTATATGGTGCTATTGTCCCTAAATCAATGACGAA
Source organism: Tanacetum coccineum (assembly GCA_026074375.1). Lineage (NCBI taxonomy): Eukaryota > Viridiplantae > Streptophyta > Magnoliopsida > Asterales > Asteraceae > Tanacetum > Tanacetum coccineum. The sequence goes on along the minus strand of BQNB010005330.1, from coordinate 85,801 downwards.
TCAAGCCATTGCTAGACCTCTATAGCTTACAAGACTTTTTAGAATGGCTTCAGGAGCTGAATACCCCAAAATCAAAGAAATCCTTAAATGGAAATCTGATTCAGCCATCTTATTTGATGGAATCTCCTTCCAAGAAAAAAGCAAATTCTAAACCCTAACCGGGTAAAGATGAAGGCCTGGGTAAGGCTGAATTTAGGCAAAAGGTTTGGATGTTCTTCAGGAAGTAGCTCTACTGAAGCTGCTCAGATCAAGAAGGGGGGGGGGGGATAACAAAACGAAGCAGAAAGACTGTTTACATTCTCTTGAAGTAGCTCAAGTGATGACTGATTTTCATCAGGGGTTCTTGATGAGCAACAACGACAAGATTCTCTGTTACAGATGAAGGAACTGGTGCTAAACCAGGGGTTTCTGATGTACCCAAATATGACTCTAATAGTAACAAAGAGTCTTGGGGTGATAGTGGAGAAGAAGATGATGATGAAGATGATGATGAAGATGATATTGAAGATGATGAGGGTAATGATGGTGATGATGATAATGATGGTGATGATAATGATGGTGATGATGATGATGATGATGGTAATGATGATGATGATGATAGTGATCACGAAAGGACTGAGTCAGACAGAGATGAGAATCCTAATCTTAATCAGTTCAATAAAGAACATGATGAAGAAAAAGAAGAAATTGTTAATGAATTCATTGATAAAGAAGATGATGAAGAGAATGAAGAAGAGTTAGATGATGGTGAGGAATTGTATAAAGATGTAAATGTTAACTTAAGGAAAGAAGATGTAGAAATCACTAATGCTGATCAGGGTGGAGCAGATCAACACAATGTCTCTCAAGAGTCAGGGTTTGAGCAGGAAGAAGAAGAAGAAGCTCATGTGACACTTACAACTGTCCATGACATACAGAAGACTGAAGGTCCAATGCAAAGTTCTTTTGTCTCATCCGACTTCACAGAGAAGCTCTTAAACTTTGAGAACATTTCTCCAGCTGACAATAAGATTGCTTCCTTAATAGACACCACAGTTCATCATGAAGAACCAAGCGGTCAGACATCTACTCTTTTTACCATACCAATAACGATAATCCTAACAACCATTCCTCCACCACCTTATTTCTTCAATCCTCTTCCATAACAAATAACACCAACTCCTACACCAACAGCTTCACAAGTAACAACCGCATTTCCTTTAGTTCTATACTTCACATCCGTATTCAGGTTCAATGATAGAGTCACCAACTTGAAAAGAGATCTCTTAGAAATGAAGCAAGTTGACCAGTATGCTTAAGCCATCTCCTCAATTCTAGCTATTGTAGATCGCTACATGGATAACAAGCTATGAGAAGCTATCCATAAAGCAATTCAGTCACATAATGCAGAATGTAGAGAATAAGCTCAAGCTGAGAAACAGGAGTATATAGATCTCGTTGACTCATCAGTAAGAACTATTATCAGAGAGGAAGTCAAAACTCAACTTCCTTATATTCTTCCTAAAGTAGTCTCAGACTTTGCAACTCCTGTAATTGAGCAAAATGTCACAGAATCATTAGAATATGTTATCTTAGCAAAGTCTTCCTCTTAACCAAAGTCTGCTTATGAGGCAGCTGCATCTCTCTCAGAGTATGAAATCACGAAGATTCTTCTGGACAAGATAGAGGAAAACAAATCACATCTTAGAGCTGATTATAAAAGAGAGCTTTATGATGCACTGGTCAAGTCTTATAACACTGACAAAGATCTATTTGAAACATATGATGAAGTATTCATGTTGAAAAGGAGTCGAGATGAGAAAGATAAAGATCAAGATCCCTCTGCTGGATCAGACCGAGGGACGAAAAGAAGGAAGTCTAGCAAGGAAGACAACTCACAAAAAGATCCAAGGTCAATAAAAGGAAAGTCATCAAGCTCCTCTAAAGATACCACTTGCTCTCATCATAAGTCATCTGGCAAGTCTGCCCATGCGTAGGAACCAAGTCATACAGTTGATGACTCCGGAGTGAAAAAGAATCAAGAGTTTGACACAGGTAACAATGATGAACAACCCGAATACGAGGATGCTCCCAAGAATGACTGGTTCAAGAAACCCGAGCGACCTCCAAATCCTGATCCTGATTGGAATAAGAGACAACATGTTGACTTCCAACCACCTCAAACCTGGATTAGTATCACTGCTCGTGCAAAAAAACCTCCTACTTCATTTGATGAGCTCATGGATACTCCAATCGACTTCTCCGCATTTGTCATGAATCAGCTTAACATTACTAATCTGACTCAAGAACTTTTGGTTGGATCGGCATTCAACCTACTCAAAGGCACCTGTAAGAGTCTTACGAAATAAGAGTATCATTTTGAAGAATGTTCCAAGGCTACAACTGAATGACTCGATTGACATAACCCTGAAGGCAAGTGTATCCGTTCGATCTCCATAAGCCTCTTCCGTTGATTCCAGATCATCGAGGTCGTCAAGTTATCCCTCCGGATTACTTCATCAACAACGACCAAGAATATCTTAAAGGTGGAAGTTAAGAAGATAATACTCAACTTCCATTATAAAGACAAAGGCTGCTACTTATGAGATCAAATGGATTGAAGACACAATTCCCAATCTATGGAATACTGTAAAGGTAGTATATGACAAACATGCTTACTAGGGGTACTTCACACTAGGGTGTCAAACGTCAACGATTCTACGGATTTGTAAGCAACAGGGAGTCAACGAAGGATGTCTACTCTAGAAAACGAATCATTATAGTTACCAGACATAAGATTATAAAGAAGTATGACTACGGTCACTTAGACGAGATTGAAGTTCGTAGAGAGGAATAGTAGCTATACACATTTAAAGAGGGTGATTTCCTATGACTTCGCCTACAAGACATCGAGGACATGTTACTCCTACATGTTCAACAAAAGCTGACCAATCTCACGATAGACGAACATTATGACTTGAATGTGGCATTACGTATGTTCACCAGACGGATTATCATTCAAAGGCGGGTGGAAGATCTTCAACTAGGTGTCGAAAGTTGCCAAAAGAAGCTCAACCTTACCAAACCAGACATATTCAGGTCAAATCATAAAAACAAAACCGCATACACTACATATTTAGACCCTCAAGGTGTGATATACAAGGACCAGAACAACAGAAACAGATTGTTGCACACTAATGAACTCCATAAATTCAGTGATGGCACACTCAGTTATGTTCAGACTGCTGTTCATGATATTACTTCGAGAATAAGGATGGAATACCTGCCAAAGAGGAAACGGAGTAGACTAGACAAGAGAAGGGCTCATGTTATGATCCAGGATATTGATAAGCAACCCTTTCAAATAAGGTTAATGCAGAATCTGGAGAAGTTTGTTGGTGGAAGAGAATACGAAGAAGACCTTAGACTACTTACACAGACAATATGACTCCGTCATATCTTGCTCTACTACATTTCAGGTCATTCTTTCATAATTATTAATCTTATGAATATGTGAATAAATTGTATAGACTAATATTAGGCAAATATTGTGTTTGAGTACAAAATTTCAAGAATTTCTTAGTAAATTTAAAAATTTTCAAATTAACATACTCAAACACCATATTATTCCTTTATAATTTGAGAGGGAGCATTAAAATGTTTCAATAATACGGCTTGTTAATAATTGGACATTTTTCCCTGAAACCATGAATATTTGAATCAATTGAAATCCAAAATATCAAGAGATTTGACATTTTTGATAAGGGGAGAAAATGTGATTGAAATATATGGCTAAAGATGTGAATTTAAAGGACTCAAGTGCAAGCTTCACCCTTCATGTGCAAAACATTTTTTGAATATAGATGCACATGTTGAAAGGGAGCATTTTGAATGGTTTAAGGCTGAGAATAATACCGAAAGACCGACAATGTTTGTAATTACTTGGAGTTTGTTGGGATTAAAAGGTTCTTGATGCTGTTTGGAAGTAACTGCTGCTAAGGTTAGGGTTACTACTGCTAGTATATATTACTACTGCTAATGGAAGTTACGACTGCTCAGAGACTTAGAAGAAATACTACTAAGTAGTTAATACTTAGTATGCGCTTAATTACACATACCTTTTACCTAATAAAACGTAAAATGACCAAAATATATCAAAAATGCATTGTATTTGTGTGTTTTGTTATTTATGTTGTGCAGGTATCGAATATTTACTAAAGGACAAAAATGAAGCAAAAATGAACAAAACCGAGCACGAGATTAGAATGAGTGTGAAAAGTCAAAGCCGAAGACGTGTTCATCTTAAATGGGCCAACCCGTACCCATTTAATAGGTCGGGTCAGCCTACTTTAAAGTGTGTTATACAAACTAAATAGCCCTTTTAAATAATCCAATTCATTCCAGCCCAAGTCAACAGGCCCAAACCAAAAGCCCAACCATAATCCTAATAAATCTGTTACACTGTTAGTCCTTAAGGGACTAACACAGTTAGTCCCTAACCTATTACACCGTTAGTCCCTACAATTCATTTTACCCTTAACATCGTTAACCCCAAACAAATAAATAAACTCCCCAAACCATTTACCTGCCAAAACCCCATCACTATTCACTGTCACTTTCACCTTTCCCTGCAACCCGACAAACACCCTTAACCTATTCTACCCTGCAACCCGACAAACCCCCTTAACCTATTCTCCCAAGAAAATGACAAAGGGGGTGCCACGATGGCAATCCCATAAAGAGTTATTGGTTGATGGGACATCAAATCAAATTAAGGGCTAAGATGAGAGCCAAGAAGCACAAAGAGGATTCAAGGGCTGAGATTGAATGGCGTGGAGAACACTCATAGAAGAAACACACTTGAAGACCTAGAACCTTCCTCCTTCATCTATAAATAGAGGCCATTATGTCATAGATTAGGCATCTAGTTTTTTATCTATCTTTTATTGTAATTTTTAGCTTAAATTAGTATATTGTATTTCATTTAAAAACATTGTATTCAGTTTTAAAGATTAATGAAAGTTTAAGTTTTATGCAAAATCTGTTTATGTTAATGAAATTTATGTTTTGAAAATGTTTGATAAACTCTTGTTCTCTTAAACTTAAGCTGTTTTACTTAAGTAATATAAGCTTTTCCATAAGCTTATAGAGTTTAAGCCGTCTTCACCAAAATTCCACTCTTAAAATACCTCAGCTTGTTTGTGGAAGATAAGCCAGATTTGGAAGATAAGCCAGATTTGTAGAAAAGCTCTAAGAGCAGTTTATGTCCTTGTTTAAGCAAAGGACTTAGTAAGTTCTTATTTATAGTTTTTATGCTTATTTATTGTCTCAGCTTATTAGACTGCTTATTTTTTTGCTTTTTACTGCTTATTTATGCATATTTATGTTGTCTATTACTTATTGATGCTTGTTTATTGTTTATATCTTCTTTGTTCATGTTTTTATATAAAACTGTATTATTTAGCTTAAAATTACTTATTCTGTTTTCTATTTATTAAGTGCTTATTAAAGGTTGGATTTTGCTTATTAAGTCTTAATATTGTTAGTTTTTCATCTGTTTTTGAAAACCTAAGCTAAAAACAGTCTCTAATAGTTTAAAAATGCAAAAACAGTTTATAAAGGGGTGTTTGGGACAAGCAGCACTAACCCATGTTAGTGCTGCTTGAGTCTCATTTGGCTTGAAATCCAACTTTGTTGATCTCTATTAAGTTTTTTAACCTATTTTCAATAGTTGTTATGGTTTAAAATTCAGTTTTAAGGTTTAGTCTATCATTTCTTAGAATCTGTGGGTTTGAAACTTACTCAAACTGTTCTTATATAAGATTTGTCTTAATCTATTTTTAAAGTCTTGTTTATGCTTTATTTTGGTCCTAATATGCAGTAGAAACAAAGTGTAATAGGTCTGAATTGTCATTTGTGGTTTTGGTAAAAAAAACTGTGTCAAGTTCAGGTTTTCAATTTTAAAAGCTTAAAAGGCACTTTTCAATCTCAGGTTTAGATAAGTAAATGAAAGTTTTAGGTTCTGATAATTAGTGCACAAGCTTATTGTTGTATAAGCTCAATCTGTTTGAGCTTAGTTTTGGATTTAAAACTTATTTAATAGCTTAAATATAGGGCTGCAGTTAGTACTTTAGTCTTTTATAAAAACTTGAAAAAACCCAAAAACACAAAATCTGCCTTAACTGCCATTTTCATTAGCTTTTTTTCTAGCTTAATTGTGATCCAAACTGCTTAAAATTTTCTTTTTCTTATTCTTAGTAGTACTAGCTTAATCTGTTTTAACTTTTTAAGGTTTAGATTTTAGCTTTACTAGCTTAAAAATTTGCTTAAAAGTGCCCTTGTAGTCTGTTTTATAGCTTTTCTCCAAAACTGCTTATTTGCTTTTTGAGCTTTCCAGCTTATTTAAATGCTTATGTTGGGTTTAGGTTTTCTTATTAGGTTAGGTTTAAGGTTTTAGTAGCTTATTTAGTCTGAGGTTTAGCGTATAGAAGCTTGTTGCACAATCTGTTAAGTGTAGAATGCCTTAAAGCTTTTTAGGCCATTCTGTCACTTTAAGTAGCTTATTTCTGGCTTATTTGAGGTTTCTGAGAAAAGTTCCTTTTTTAAAAGTGCTTATTTTAGTCTTATTTAGCTTTTCATTGAAAAAATATGCAAAATAAAAATGTTGGGAGTATAGGGAAGCCTCAGGTTCTAACCCGAGACCTCTACCTTAACCCCCAACACTTTACACCAACACCTGCTACCATCTCGCCCTTAGGTCTTTTCTGTTTTAGTTTGCACTCTTTATTCATTTAACCCCTTCTTGCAGTTAAGCCTTTCAGCCCTTTTGGGCTTATTTCCAGCTTATTCAAATAAGCTGGTGAACCCATTTTATTTTTCTTAAGTTTAGAATTATTAAAAGTACTTTCCTTAATTTTTCTAGATTTTTATAAATTAGTTTAGTATTTTTAATTAATTTTCTAGATTAAAATAGTTTTTAGTTCATAAAAAATTATATAAAAGTTAAAAAAATATAATTCTTTTTTCTAAAATTATTTTTTATCATTTAGGACTATTAGAAATTAAATTTGCATTTTTAGGGATAAAATTTGATAATTTAGGTTTATTAGTCGCGTTTTAGGATTCCCGTTAATCGTTTTCGTGCTTTAATCTCTAATTGCTTTAGTTTTTAGTTGCCTTTACTTGCATTTGCGTTTGATTAGTAGAAATAGAATAAAAAAAAATCAAAACTTCGATTATTCAAATCACGCGATCACAAACTTAAACGAGATTCTCCATTCACGCTTCGTTGGGACTACGACCCAGAAGGTTTTGAATTTTACTTTGGTTAAAAGTAATTTTCTTAAATCCTTTTGGAATACTTCTTATAATATTTGATAGTCGGTATTTTAGTTATATATATATATATATATATATATATATATATATATATACTATTATATTCGCCAAATCAAAAAATTTTGGAGCCGCTGCTGGGGAGGTGTGTGCGATTATCGTGTTTACGTTTGAAGATTAGTGTTTGAAGACCCTTCCTTGTGAAGTTATCGTTTTATTTTATATAAAACTAAAAAAAATACAAAAATATTTTATTTCTCTCGATTTATTTTCGTAGATTTATTAGAAAAACCAAAAAATACTTTTCCTAAAGTATTTGAAAGACCAAAAAAATTAAAAAAACAACAACAAAAGCAACCGTTGTGTCACTTGTGAAATCGGCTCACCTTTAGATTACAAACTATAAGAGAGGTATAAGGAGAGTTGATCCTACGATCTTCGACCCGAAAGGAGAAGGTTTTTAAAATGCTTCGCGCTTACCCGCTCCTCCGCTTCTTTGTGCGTTTTCTAGAGAGCTACCGTACACTTGTTCGATTATCGGTTACAAAAATATTTTTCTTTTTATTTCTCTTATTTTATTTTTAGTGCATGCCCACTCGCTCTTCATTGAATTTAATTGTCGAATCTTCTACGACTCCGAAACGTCGTTATCGTAGACGTTCCAAGCAAAGAGTCGAACCGTTTTCACTTGAAGAGACTTTCGTAGTTACAATGGCCGATCAACGTACTATGGCGGAATTACTCCAAGCACCCACCGAGGGTTACGGAGATGCTATCGTTATTCCCGCTATTCTTGCGGATAATTTTGAGCTTAAACATGGTCTTCTAAATCTTGTAACTTCAAAACAATTTTACGGATTTGAGAAAGAAGATCCTCATGCTCACATTCGTTGGTTTAACAAGATTACTTCCACGATTAAGTATAAAGATGTGCCTAATTCGTCGATTAAGCTTATGCTTTTTCCATTTTCTATCGAGGGGGCAGCCCGAATTTGGCTCGAAAAAGAACCCCCTCATTCTATTCTTACTTGGGAAGATCTTGTTTCCAAGTTTATTAACCAAATCTTTCCTCCTTCAAAAACTACAAATCTATGGAATGAAATTACGAATTTTCAGCAACGTTTTGATGAATCATTTTGTGAGGCATGGGACCATTTCAAGGAACTCCTTCGTGCATGCCCACATCACGGTTTTACAAAATTTCATCAACTTGATACCTTCTACAATGCTTTAACCCCAACCGATAAAGATTCTTTGAATGCCGCCGCCAGTGGTAATCTTTTGACTAAAACTCCTCGAGATGCTTTGGCAATTATTGAAAACAAATCGAAAGTTTGCAACTCATGGAACAAACCGGTTGTTACAAAAGTGAGTGCGAATACTCCTTCTTCTTCTACCCCTTATTTTCTCGAGATTGCCGCTCTTGCCGACGCCGTTAACGCTATGCTTCTTCAGAAATCTTCTCCTCCAGCTTCCGTAAAAGTTGTTAAGGAAATTTATATTACTTGTGGTGGCCCGCATCCTTACCACCAATGTCTTGCCACCGATGGCAACGTTTTTCAGAATATTAAGATAATATTTAAGGATATGTTTCAGCAGCCGCAGTAAACTATAATCATGGAAATACCGAATACCGTCCTCAGAGTGTAGCTAAGCAAATTCGACCATCGGGTTTTGCTCAACCGAATGTGCAAAATAATCAAACCCGGTACAATCAAGGTTATAATCAAAAACCGAGGAAAAATCACTGAAATCTGAATTATCAAGCTCCCAATTCCAGCAAACCTTAATTGCTCCATCGAATGAATTGTCAAAACTACAAGAAGATAAAGTGCCTGAATATTAAAGCTATGTAAAATTAAAAAAATAATGTGAAAAATGAATTAGAAAAATGAAAGGCAAACATTCAATACCAAACTTCAATGTCAAAAAATCAAACCAATAGAGCTTAAGATATGGATGGCTAGTTTATCCAAATGAATACCGCTTTCTTCTTTGGGTTCAGGTTTACTTCCTAGCAACATCGTTGCTAACCCGAGAGGTGACTTGAAAGCAATCACCACCCGAAGTGGTATTTCTTATGATGGACCTCCAATTCTACCTCCTCTCTCTCCTCTTCCCAAGGTGGTGGAACAGGAATGTTAGGATATCATTTCATCACCAAAACACAAAAATAAGAAAAATAGATTTTAGAGAGAGAAAGTAAAAACAAAGAAAAAATGGTTACTTGTTTCACAAAAGAAAAATGAGAAGCAACAACCCTCTCCACACTTGGAGAGGGCTTTAAATAGCTACAAGGAATGGATATTCTTGTAAGGCTTTGATGTTGGGGGCCGTTCATAGAACAAATGGGCCTTGAGCCCGACACTAGGCCCCAACTAGCTTAACTAAACTCCCGAAAATTACGTTTTCCTATACAAGGCTCGGGATTGTTTAATGACCATCACTTTACTAAAAACACAGCTAACAATCTCCCCCTAAAGGGTGGTCATTCAATTGTGGATCCTTCTTGTGACGTCTTAAGTCTTGGAGCCTTGTATTCTTGGGAATTCTTTTTGAAGATCCTTTTGCATGCTTATGATCATGGATCTTGATCTTTAACTTGATATACAATGCAAATACTGAAAGCGTGGTCTTATGGCCTTGATTTGTCTTGACTACTGAGATCACTAAATCTTTAATCCTTTGAATCTTTATGCCGCCTTGCCGATCTTGTGTCTCCACCCGCAGCTCCAGAATCTTGACAAGCTTGTAACAATCTCCCTCAACATTTTTCTTTAACCTAATTACTTGTACCATAAAATGATCTTATGAGGAAGTGCTTGTTCAATTCATAGATTGTGGAAGACTTTGATATATTGAGCTTTCACATGTATTAATCTTTGTGGATTGGCAAGAGGTCTTGAATCTTGAACTCGTCATGGACCTAGAAGCTGCTACGTCAGGGAAAACCTGCAAGTATATTACAGAAAAACATATATGGACGAAAGAGTCTTGTCACTATTGTCGAATAGGTTGCAATAAACCATGGTTCCCCGTTAATCTGTATAAATACTGCCTGTGATCAGGAAAGAATTCAAAAGAATCTCCTTGACAAGGTTTTCGCAGCTGCACTAGCCATTCTCATTACTGAGCGTCCCAAAGCATATAACAAGGTAGAGTGAATCAGATAGTTACTATCTTTTCCTTATTGAGTCGTCAAACACATTACTGGAACAAGTTTGATTCATGTGTTTGAATCAGCACCATCGTTCTTTGCAGTTGACACAAGTTTGAATCATATAGATCTTCGCAAGTCACCTACCAAGAGCTTGATAATTTGGCTCAAGAAGGATTTCCAACTTCACTGTGAATCTAAAGAGATATCACTCTGATGTTCAGGCAAAAATCACAAGGAAAGCTAGGACTTAATGATACCAAATGTTGTAATATGATGAACAACTTTTGTATATTGGAATTTGTGTCCTAGTGAGATTTTTGTGGATTCGTTGCTCTAGACCTATAAAGTGCACATTTGATATATGGTAATCGGAGGCTGGAAGCGGACTAAGTATGCCACTTTTCAAAATCGAACGATCCCAGGAATGAGAGAGCAGCTTATAGAAATGTGTTATCTACCGAGAGAAATGAAACATAAATCTTTTAAGAGATCTGAGTGCTAAGGATGGAGTTTGTGCCAATGCAACACTGGGTCCAAGATGACTTTCTATCAATATCAGAAACATCTTTGAGATTTCCGATAGATTAATGTAATACCCGGTTTCCCTTCAGCCTAAGGTTTATGATAGGCTTCTTTCTTTTCACCCTTTAATAAACCTTACAATACTTTCCATTCTTCCAACCCCTTCATGTGACACACCGAGACTTCCATGATATAGACCTTGTTGGATTATCCGAGCACAAGCTCCATCATCATCGGCACTATTCCCCTTATTCTTACTTACTCCTTTTTATCAATCATGCCTAGACATCTACTCTATCTAATGGAGTGTATTTATCCTGGGTAGAACCCCTCCGGTTCTACTTGGATCAGGAACGAATATAACCGTAACTTAATCGCCTTATCACGTCCCTGAGAAATAACAGTTGGTCGTCTTTGAACATTGCCATGAGGACATCCATAAAACCATTTGAATGAAAAATCCAATCAAACTGTCGAAGAAATCATTTAAGACACATTGAGCGTATTTCCAGAGCTACCAAAAAAGCTCCCCCTACACATATGCACCATATTATGAAAGAGTTTTGCACATGCGAGGATTAGGAACGCACTTATAGATTGAAGATCGTATCCGTTATTAATCCATATTGATCACATTTTAATCACTATACTCCCCCTCAAAAATTGCATATGTGTTTACAATTTTTGACAATTAGTGAATAAAAGCAAGTTACTGTCCGGACTCACATGAGCCTAACCAAGTCTGGGGGAACATGAAGATGCATGCAGAATGAATCAAAATATTATACTCCCCCTCAATTAAAAGAATAGATTGAATACTTGGAGTGGGAAGCGTTTTGTTGAGCACACACACTTTTGAAAGAATTTGACAAATTTTTCTTTTTGAGAATATCTTGGAAAAATTGTGGCCAACAGGAAAATATGTGAGATATATCTTATTTACCAACATTTTCCTTTATGAACATCTCTTGGCTTCAAAACTATGAATGTTTATATGACTTTGCTCAAAGACCGAAAGGTATAGCTTCCCGTTGTTTAGGATAAATGTACATAAATAACATTTTCCTTTCTTTAAAGACGAGTCCTAAGCACATTTAACTTAGAAGTCGTAGAGAAAAATTTGAAAGGACATGTTTTGAAAGCATTTGAAACTCTCGCTCGAACTCATTATTCACCAGTGTTAATATAATCAACATTTCTAGGTGCGCCCAAATGTTATCGATTGTCGAGAGACATGTCGGAGAAGATTATTTTTGAATTTTTGAAATTTTTGATTTGTATTTTGCTTTTAATAGGTTTTATATTTTTGTATTTTCCTATTTCTTGGTTTTTTATATTTATTTATATTTGTTTTTTCTGATAAAAAAATATACAAGAATTACTGAAGTTTTGCAGAGACGAATTCAAGTTCCTTAGGAGATAAACTAGGCGCACTACCCAAGGCGACGAACCAATAGTTGTATCGGTCTACTGGAAGAGCTTTGGTGAAGAGGTCGGCCAGTTGGTATCCTTCTTGACAAAAAACAGTTCAATTGTACCCTTTTCCACGTGTTCCTTTATGAAATGGTAGCGGACAGCGATGTGTTTTGTTCTTGAGTGTTGGACTGGGATGCAAGATATGGCTATGGCTGATTTCGAATCACAATAGATTGGAATCTTGTTGAAGTAAAAGCCATAATCCATTAACTGTGTCCGCATCCAAAGGACTTGGGCACAGTAAAAAACAAACGATAGAGCACATATTCTTCGCTTCTGCGGTAGACAGCGCAGTACAGTCTTGTTTCTTTGAGGACCAGCTAACCAACTTTTTGCCTAAGAATTGAGCTCCACCGGAAGTACTCTTGAAGGTGTCTTTACATCCCGCATAGTCAGCATCTGAAAATCCCGTTTATTCAATACCAAATACTTCGAATACCAAATTACCCATATTAACGGTTCCCGGAGAATAACAAAGAATCCTATTAACCTCCTTGAGGCGCTTCTCGGTTGGCTATAGCCTGGTACCAGAGCACATAAACAAGTAATTCATTTACAATGGTCCGGTCTACAACGTAAGATACATTAGGGCACCAATCATGCTACCATATTTCGTTGCATCGACTGGAGACCCATTTTGATCAAGGTCAAGCTTGTCTTTGATCTCCATTGGAGTACCAACGGGATCATAAGATTCCATTCCATATTTTTAAGATTTCTAACACTAGTTGACTGTTTTTTTATAAAGAAGCCACTGGGGATTGTTAACTTGTAAACACCAAGAAAAAAATGTCCCTATCCCCCATCATCGACATTTCGAAGCGGCTTTTCATGAGGTCAGAAAATAGTTGGGTATACCTAGGGTGTGTAGAACCAAAGATAATATCATCAACGTATACCTGTACCACTAAGATGTCATCGTCAAAGCGTCTTATAAACAACGGTTGGATCAATAATGCTTTGAAGAGTGATTCTTAGGATAAACGTTGACAATTCCCATCGTAACCTGCCCTTGTGCTTGCTTTAAAATCCATATAGTCTTCTTTAACTTGAAGAACATGGCTTGGATGTCAGCATCGATGAAAACCTACTTCAGGTTGACACACGTACACGTCTTCTTTGAGCGTACCATGCAAGAAAGCAGTTTTCACGTCCATTTGAAACACAATGAACGATTTGTGTGCAGCATATGCCAAAAATATCCTGATAGCTTCCATTCTAGCAACAGGAGCGAAGGATTCTTCAAAATCTATTCCTTCCTCTTGGCGGTACCCTCTCACAACCAGACGAGACTTGTTTCGGATGACCGTGTTCTCTTCATCAACTCTTGTTTTATGAATAACCATTTCAACGTAAAAGGTTGTGTAATGTATTAGTCCACGGAAGACAGAACATAACACCCATACATCAAGCCTTTTGAACTGAAGAAGCTCTTCTTGCATTGATTCAATCCATGCAGGGTCGGTCATAGCCTCTTTGACATTCTTTGGTTCCACAGTGCTTACCGTTAATGCGTACATGCACATGTCACCATCGGATCGCAGTTGATTCCTTGTCAAAACTGGTCGAGAGGGTTCTCCGATCACTTGTTCCAGAGGGTGATCCTTAGTCCATTGAAATTCATGAGGGTATGGTTGGTAAAACGTATGCATGTTCGATGGATCCACATATTGTGAGGATGAAGATTCAACATCACTTGTGGATAGAGTAGCAAAGGGATTTACAAACGTATTTTCATCGAACATAGCATTTGGAACATTGTCAGCAATTGTTGCGGGTTGATGCTGAACATGTTGATGTGTTTGGAGCTCGTCAACATCCTGTGAAGTATTTGAAAAATCTGTAGCTTGAGAGGATGCAATTATTGGTGTCGGTGTTGTGTCTGCTGTTGTTGTAGTTGCCGTTGGAGTCTGAAGAACTTGAGGTGCTTGAGCAGCCGGAGCAGTTCTTGGAGCAGATGACGGTTGACCACCAATATAATCATCATACATAGCTTCGAACAGTAAATCCAATTCACCTTCAGTTGGTTTTTGAGTTGTTATTGTTGACGGAGCATAAGTAAGATCGAGTCCTGAACTGATTTGTCCAGAAGTCATGCTTTGAAGCCCGGGTTTTGAACTGCTTTGTTCAAAAGCCATTGCTGAAAGCTCATCAAATGACACATTCATTGTCTCCATGATTTTCTTTGTCCTTCGGTTGTAAACCCTGTAAGCACAGGAATCAGCAGAATAACCAATGAAAAAGCCAATATCACCTTTTGCACCAAGCTTCCCAATATCTTCACGATCATTCTTGGGATAAACAAGAGCCCCAGAATACATGTAGAAAGGAGATATCTCGGTTTCTGCCGTTAATGCTCTCGTATTGTGTTTTGTAAATCGACGATGAATGATGAGCGTTTTGAGTAAAGCACGCCGTACAATCGATTCAGCCCCATAAGAATAACGGTGCACCGAGAGAAAATCACATTGTTCTAGGCAGCCTCAACTAACGTACGTTTCTTTGTCCACTACTCTATTTGTTTGAGGTGTTCGGTACAAAGACGCTTGGTGAGAGATGCAACATTATCAAAGTATATCTTTAAGGATTTGATTTTTTGAATCTGTGCCGTTATGGTTCTTATCTAGATACAGGTGACTGAAGAAGCACAGTAATGTCGCTTCAGGAAGGTTTTAATCACTTCTGTGCTATCATCTTTTGATCTGAGGAAAAGTACCCAAGTGTAACGGAGTACATCGTCCACATCACCAAAACTATCGCTCCATTTATGCTAGCATCTCATTGACAACAAATCCATTATGAAGGAGGTGTAACTCTGCTTAGAATTTGGAACACGGTTTTGGTGGGTTAGACGCCCTTTTGCTTTTTCCTTGCTCACAAGAGGGACAAAGGTGTTCTTTATGATATTTTGATTTTGGAAGACCGGTGACAAGATCGTTTTTGGCAAGGTCATTGATGGTGTCAAAATTGAGGTAGGATAAACGTTGATGCATAGACCAGGACTTGTCGAATTTGCTCAAGCCTAAGAGGCAAATTGGGGATGCAGAGGCCACTTCATGGATAATGATGGTGTAAATGTTTGTTTGAACGGTTTACTCCTTTAACAAATCAACACCTAGAATATGACAAAACAGGGGAAGTTCCTTCTGAAAGCACCTCTAAATCGATCACACAACTGCCCGTAAAAAACAACTGAAACAGATTGTGCCCCAAGCACCCCCCCCCCCCCACCCCCCCCCCCCCCCCCCCCACCCCCCCCACCCCCCCCCCCCCCCCCCCCCCCCCCCCCCCCCCCCCCCCCCCCCCCCCCCCCCCCACCCGCCCACCACCCCCCCCCCCCCCCCACCCCCCCCCCCCCCCCCCCCCCCCCACCCCGCCCCCCCCCCACCCCCCCCCCCCCCCACACCCCCCCCCCACCACCCCCCCCCCTCCCCCACCCCCCCCCCCCCCCCCCCCCGCCCCACCCCCCCCCCCCCCCCCCCCCCCCCCCCCCCCCCCCCCCCCTCCCCCCAACCCCCCCACCCCACTGCCTTCTTTAACTTGTAGACATGGCTTGGATGATCAGCATCGATGAAACCTTCAGGTTGACACACGTACACGTCTTCTTTTAGCGTACCATGCAAGAAAGCAGTTTTCACGTCCATTTGAAACACAGTGAACGATTTGTGTGCAGCATATGCCAAAAATATCCTGATAGCTTCCATTCTAGCAACAGGAGCGAAGGATTCTTCAAAATCTATTCCTTCCTCTTGGCGGTACCCTCTCACAACCAGACGAGACTTGTTTCGGATGACCGTGTTCTCTTCATCATGCTTGTTTTTGAATAACCATTTCAACGTAAGAGGTTTTATGTTATCCGGAAGAGGAACTAACACCCATACATCAAGCCTTTTGAACTGAAGAAGCTCTTCTTGCATTGATTCAATCCATGCAGGGTCGGTCATAGCCTCTTTGACATTCTTGGGTTCCACAGTGCTTACCGTTAATGCGTACATGCACATGTCACCATCGGATCGCAGTTGATTCCTTGTCAAAACTGGTCGAGAGGGTTCTCCGATCACTTGTTCCAGAGGGTGATCCTTAGTCCATTGAAACTCATGAGGGTATGGTTGATAAAACGTATGCATGTTCGATGGATCCACATATTGTGAGGATGAAGGTTCAGCATCACTTGTGGAAGGAGTAGCAAAGGGATTGACAAACGTATTTTCATCGAACATAGCATTTGGAACATTGTCAGCAATTGTTGCGGGTTGATGCTGACCATGTTGTTGTGTTTCGAGCTCGTCAACATCCTGTGAAGAATTTGGACAATTTGTAGCTTGAGAGGATGAATTTGTTGGTGTCGGTGCTGTGTCTGCTGTTGTTGTAGTTGCCGTTGGAGTATGAAGAGCTTGAGGTGCTTGAGCATCCGGAGCAGTTCTTGGAGCAGAAGACGGTTGACCACCAATATAATCATCATACATAGCTTCGAACAGTAAATCCAATTCACCTTCAGTTGGTTTTTGAGTTGTTATTGTTGACGGAGCATAAGTAAGATCGAGTCCTGAACTGATTTGTCCAGAAGTCATGCTTTGAAGCCCGGGTTTTGAACTGCTTTGTTCAAAAGCCATTGCTGAAAGCTCATCAAATGTCACATTCATTGTCTCCATGATTTTCTTTGTCCTTCGGTTGTAAACCCTGTAAGCACAGGAATCAGCAGAATAACCAATGAAAAAGCCAATATCACCTTTTGCACCAAGCTTCCCAATATCTTCACGATCATTCTTGGGATAACAGAGAGCCCCGAATACATGTAGAAAGGAGATATCCGGTTTTCTGCCGTTAATGAGCTCGTATGGTGTTTTGTTAAATCGACGGTGAATGATGGAGCGGTTTTGAGTGTAGCACGCAGTAGCAATCGCTTCAGCCCATAAGAATAACGGTGCACGAGAGAAAATCAACATTGTTCTAGCAGCCTCAACTAACGTCCGATTTCTTCGTTCCACTACTCCATTTTGTTGAGGTGTTCGGACAGAAGACGCTTGGTGAGAGATGCCAACACTATCAAAGTATTCTTTAAGGATTTGATTTTTGAATTCTGTGCCGTTATCGGTTCTTATGATGATGACAGGTGACTGAAGAAGGACAGTAATTCGCTTCAGGAAGGTTTTAATCACTTCTGGTGCTTCATCTTTTGATCTGAGAAAATGTACCCAAGTGTAACGAGAGTAATCGTCCACAATCACCAAAACATATCGCTTTCCATTTATGCTAGCAATTCTCATTGGACCACACAAATCCATATGAAGAAGGTGTAACCTCTGCTTAGAATTTGGAACTGGTTTGGGTGGGTGAGACGCCCTTTTGCTTTTTCCTTGCTCACAGGAGGGACAAAGATGTTCTTTATGATATTTGAATTTTGGAAGACCGGTGACAAGATCGTTTTTGGCAAGGTCATTTATGGTGTCAAAATTGAGGTGGGATAAACGTTGATGCCATAACCATGACTTGGTAGAAGTTGCTCGAGCCATGAGGCAAATTGGGGATGCAGAGGCCATTTCATGAAGATTGATGGTGTAAAGGTTTGTTGAACGGTTTCCTTTTAACAAATCAACTCCTTCTAGAGTTCTGACAAAACAAGTGTTCCTTCTGAAAGCAACCTCTAAATCTGAATCACAAAACTGCCCAACTGAGAACAGATTGTGCCCCAAGCCCTCAACGAAATAAACCCTGGTGATCAAAATATTTCCCCATTGAAGATCACCGAAACCCAAAATTGCAGCAACATGATCATTTCCAAAGCGAACCGTTCCTAAAAACTTCCAGACGAAATTGATGAGAAGCTTTAGATTCCCGGTCATATGCTTGGAGCAACCCGAGTCGACGCACCATAAACAAATTTGGATAACCTGCCAAGAAAGGAAGTAGAATTTGGAAACCGTTTGATTGTAGGTTCCGAAGGGTTAGAAGTACAAGCATTATCACCATTAGAGCAGTCAGATTGACTCTCAGATTCACTGGATGCGATTATTTTTCCTTTAATGTCAAAAAGTCTTCCAGTTGGTGACCACCTAAGGCAAAATCTAGGTTTACTAGGCTTAGGTGAAGCAAGTCTTTCGTTGGACCCTACTTTCTTAGGCTTTATAACCTTTGGCTTTTGTTTCTTTTGATTTTCAGTGTTTGAAACATTTGCCTTTTGTTTCTTGCCACGAGAATTCATGTCATTCACATAATTAAGCATACATACATCATGATTAGCAGTGATTAAACATTGCCTTTACAAATAAGACAAATAAACTTCAGATTGATCATTCCGAGTATCAAGCTTAAAGTGATTTCATTCAGATGACATATGTTTCTATTCTTAGTAAGCAGTAAATTCCTTCCTTTTTTCCCCATATGGGGTTCTTTACTTCAACTTCTTTATTCTTGTTGCAACTACTCTTAGACGCAGAGGGGGGGACCCTATCATCTTTGTATTGCTCCTAGGCTGTGGCCTTCTGGTCTTAGCAGTGTTGTCTACTCCTGTAGAAGATAAACCATTTGAGTCAGAATTAACATCTTTCTTAGTGACGACATGAGGTTGTGAAACGGTGATTGGAGTTGTCCTAACGCTTGCTCTAACTTTGTTAGGGACATACTTTTCTTCCCTAGAAGGCTTGAAAGGATTAATCCTAAACATTCCTGGGGCAATCACATTTTTTGATTCTTGTGGTGTGGGTACCGAGTTTGAAGTGACTGGTTTTGACAAATCGTTCGTCTCATCAACCTTTAGAGGAACCCGATTTTTGGATGATGTTGTATGATTAGATATGATATGCTTTGGTTGTCTCACACAAAGTTTTTTCTTACTGGTTGCAAGACGGTTTCCTCTGGGTTGATGTGATTTGCAAACTTAGTATTCGTACTCGTATCCTTTTGTGTGTACACGTGTTCCAGAAACCTTATCAAATAACTGGGCTCTTAGCTTAGCATTTTCATAGATCGTATCATGTAATTTGTGTTGCAAAGAGTCAATTATTGTTTTAGTTTGAGCACGTGTCACAGAAATAGAGTCAAACAGGTTTTTGTATGTGGTCTTAAGGTGAGCAATTTCCTTTTCATAATTCCGAACCTGAAACTCTAATTCGACATTCTCATTTTCAAGTTTCTGAGACAAAGGATCAAGGGTATTTGATACACATGGAGTATCCGTACTGTTACCCTTGAGATCTCCCAACTGAGCTTGCAACCGTTCGATTTTTTGTTGCATGTCATTATAAGCTTTATCGTACGAAATTTTGTCATATTTGCATTCTTCACACTTTTTGTACCAATCATTCCAAAGTTTAGCATATTCATTCTCCTTTTTAATGATACAATTTTCAAGACGATCTTTCGTACGGTCAAGCTCAGTTTGGAGATTTGATGAATCTACAACCGATGGATTTTGCACAATAGACATAATGTCTTGACTGACAACTGCTCTCAAGAGACGCTCAATTTCCAATTCCAATGTCTTGTGCTTAGCAAGAGATTCATCAGCGTCTTTTGCAAGAGATTTAATATCTCGAACAAATTTGGCTGCTGCTTCAAATATCTATATTTTCAAATTTTGATAAGTCTAGAATCCACTTGGTTGATGATGAGGAAAAATTTCTTCTTTAAAAATTTGTGAATCTCTTGATGGAGCACTGGACGACCAATTGTGTGTATTAAAGTCATTCTATGTTTTGACAACACGTTGAAGAGTTACAATGGTGCTTTTTACCTCATTTAGAAATTTTCGTGCAACACTTAGATAGTGTCATTCCAAAAATTCTTCATTTGGTTTTGAAATCGATTTGAAACGTGGCCGTTTTGGAAGTATTTTAAAATACACCTCTTCTTGTGACTTGGCCGTTTGAGAAACAAAAACCCCCGAAAGATGATTAATCTTTGTATAGTTTGCCGGTTTTATTTCTTTGTTCAATTGTTTCATTTTTTGGCGACTCTCTTGAGCAAGCTGCAGTGTCTCTTCCGAATCATGCACAGCAGGAGGATCATGCTTTTCAAATAACACTTTGCCATTATACAAACTCTGTTGTTTTCGCTGAGCTTGCTTGAGATAAAAAGGATTTTGATAACCCAAAGCCATTTTCTGTTCGGTGTGGTAAAACGAGTCTGGCTTAGGTGAAAGCATGTGCATCGTTTGAATCGATTGACCCGTTTTAACCAAAATATTATCTAATTCCTTTATCTTATTCTCAAGTTGAATTTGTTTATCAAGAAGCTCGTCTTCGCGTATTTTGAAATCAGACTTCAACTTTTTCTTTTCTTCAAGAAGAGAAGAAACAGTTGATTTTTCCGTTGAAAGTTGTTTACTTAAATTTGAAATTTCCTCATTCAAAGTCGTTATTTGTTTACCGGAACTTAAGTGAAGAGCATTTATCTTTTTAGTAAGACATTGTTCTTGATAAACAGACTTTTGATAACATCTTTCAAGTTTGTCATATTTTTCTTGACTAATTTAAAAACACTTTTCTTGATTTTTATATTTAGCAAGCTCGGTGGTCAAATAAGCATTAGTTTCTTTCATTTTGCGATTGACCAAATTGACTTTCTAAACTTCAGTTGCCAAATTATTATATAATGATTCAAAATAAATACGTGTTTCCTCAACATTTGCAGGATGTTGTTCTACTGTTCACCCACTTTGTTCCACACTAGAAACCGCAGAAATGACATTACTATCATTCTGTTGTATTTGGTGTGGTTCAGGAATGGGCTCGAGTAGTTCAGTATACTACTCTTCTTGAGTAAACATATTGAATATATCATTATAATATCTCATTATCCATAGCAGTTGTCTTGTGGTGTACCTCAGCTGATCCGTCTGAGTCATAGACGGGAGCTTTGTCAGTCTGAGTACCCGATGTCGATGCTTGCTGCAAATTAGCCATCAAAATGCAGTTTGCATTGACTTCCTCAATCTTATCAAGATCTGCTGCAGCAGCCATCAGATCAAACTCTTCAGCTTGGAGTTGGATTCCTGTCTCTTCCTTTTGAGCAATCAACCAACTGAGTCTGTAGAGAGCAGCAACCCTTCTCCTTTGGTCTGACTGTACAGTTCCTTGCAGCATGACCCAATCCTCTGCAGTTGTTTAACACCTTATTCTGATTACCATTATTCACAGGCGCATTACCCTCAGCTTCGTGTGCTTACAAACATTTCCATTCCCATTATTCTGCTACACCAAATTTGCCCTTCTGATTACCAATATCCGAAAATCCTGATTCTGAACTGCATCTTGAACAACCTGATTCCCGACATTCTGTACTGCATTATACCCATTTTGATACCCAACATTCTGCCCAGCATACTGTCTAAATCTGTTCCCACCTATAGCGCTCCAACCATCCGCATCTGTCTGTCTTGACCCATATTCATACCCGGTTGAGCAATCTGCCGATTACGAGGGTTTGATGAAATTCTCTGGTTGTTGTTGGTTGGTGTTGAGTAGTTTAGTTTGAATGCCTTAGCCATTAGAGCGAGTGCCATGTTCATTGCGGTTGTGGGATCTGTGATGTCTTCGGGATTTGGCATTGGTTGTTGCATGTAGTTCTGGTTGAATGATGGTTGTGGGTTATAGTTGTTGTTGATGGGTTGTGGTTGTTGCATGTAGGTACTTGGTGATGGTTGATCTTGGTGAAACACTGGATAGTTGAAAGGATTGTTGGAATTTGCCATGAGTGCTAGCGGATCATGTGTTTTTGCAAGTCGTTCAGCTCTTTGATCATCAACCTCCTTTTGATTGTACTTCAAGAAATCATACAACTGAGTGTAATCTGTCGTATGCAAGTCCTTTGTTTGATGAACAATAGTAACATGTCGACTCCATTCTGGTTGTAAGTTGTTTAGGAACTTGAGATTACTAGCAATCTTTTCAGGAAAGTGTTTGTTTCTCTTAAAATCATTCATCAATTTTGAGAAACGGTGATAGTAAGACTCAATCGATTCCCCATCAGTGGAAGTAAACCTTTCCCATTCATTAAACAACTTAGCCTTCTTTTCTTGAATTCCAATATCAGAACCTTTCATCATTTGTTGCACACGTAACCAGATTTCCTGAGCAGTTTCACAACTATCAACAGCAGCATAGATGTCTTCAGGAAGACCGAGAAGAATGGTCTGAATAGCTTGATCATCTGCTTCCATCTGTTTAATTTCTGCTTCTGTGAGTTCATCATCGGTTTGTTCATGAAACGTTTCAGGAACAGGTACTTCACGGTCTGCATCACCTGGTTCAGGAATCATTCGTCTGACATAAGGACCATTCATAATGGAGTTGTAGATTAACTTTCCATTTGGTCTACTCTTAGCATACCGAAGAAGACGTGATGACCATGGAACATAGTTCTCTTTGTTAAGCATAGGAGGGCGGTTTTCAGAACCGGCCGCATAAATGTCTTGTTGAGTCGACATTGCAAAAGGTGATGTAAAATGATAAACAAGGATCTTTAGTGGGTAAAGTGATTTGTTGTTGTGGTGGAAAACTATTTCACGGGATTTTACAAATCTTGACTAAACCGAGAAAACACGTGAGTGGTACGCGGGATTTTACTAAATCAAGAAAAACCGTGAAAATAGAATTGATGTTGTTGAAACCATTGTTGAAATGAATAATTTGAACTGTCGTTAACAATTTGTGAGCGTAAAACGATGAACGGTGCACAAATTTTGAGCTTGAAATGATTAACGGTTGATGTATTCGAAAAGAGGACTAACGGTGTAATTGTAGTTTAACAAAGAGGGTTAATAATGCAACAAGGACAATGGTGAAATTATAGTTGAAAGAGAGGGACTGCATGTGACACTTTTTGAAACTTGATAATAAATGCAAAAGTTCCCTCCTAATTACTTTTGCTTCTTCGTTTGAAATGTATAAGAAATGAAACGATTGAACTTTTGATCTTATGAACTCATACGGTTATCGTCGGTTAAAAGTAAATATACCACGTCGATCGAAACGATGTCACGAACACGATGATATAATTCTTAAGTCCCGTCGTTTAACGTCACTCGAAACCGAAAAACCGAAAATTAGTTAAAACGTGTAAGTTTTTGTCCGTGGTTGATGTAGTTCGGTTCCTAAAGGGTTTTTGACTAGTTCGGTGCTCTACAAACTTGACTAGATCGGTTGTTTTCAACTAGCTCGTTCGGCTAAAAAAAAATCGTTCGGCTCTACAAAAGTTCACTCGTTCGGCTCACCTTGAAGAAACTAGTTCAGTCCATTTTGTTTTTCTACTCGTTCGGTGGTCAAAAATTTTACTCGTTTGGTCCTTTTGTTTTTCTACTCGTTCGGTGCACACTAGTTTGTACTCGTTCGGTCCGTTTTGTTTTTCTACTCGTTCGGTTTGTGTTAGACAAGTAGATCGGTTGCTTCAGTTTTTCCACTCGATCGGTTGTACAAGGTTTCCTCTCGTTCGGTTGTTGAGTTTTTTCACTCGTTCGGTCCTAACGAAAATAACTCGTTCTTGTGTTTTTCTTACCACTACAGTGAGCAACAAAAAAATGGAGAAAAAAAACAGAAACTAAAAAATGAAAAGAAAATGTAAACTATGTTGACTAGCTACTAGAATAATAGAAAATCTAGAAAAAAAATGGACTGTTGTGGCTAGAAAAAAATTATGACGAAATGAAACAAAAAAAATACCGAATGATAAGATTAAAAAAATTACCACAACCAAATCACAACACCCAACTTTGGCTCTTGATACCACTTGACAAGGATCAAAAACACCTTTTCGGGAGGTCTTGGTTGATCAAAATAAACTAGATGGATCATTGTGTAGTTTTAGTGAGAGAAAGTAGAGAGAGGGGATGAACACCAAAAGATGGAATATTAGATTGAAAGGAAAAATAGAAAAATGAACATCCACCCCCTCATGGAGAGCCATGAGGGGTATTTATACTAAAACAAAAAAGCTAACTATTCCTAGTTAACATAAATGACCCCTGCGTAACACGCAGTGTCTAAGACTAGTCCAATTCACGTGTAAGATTGCCACTTCAACTAAAAGTGAGGCTAACATCTCCCTCCAAGATGGCGTCACCCGTGAATTGGTTACAATGTTCCCATATAACAAAACATAGATGAAAAAAATGATAAGAATGAGTCGCAGATAATTTCCTTGAGAATTCTATGACGATCTACTTGAATACTCCAGCTTTATTTCCAACATGAAGACGAACGAAATGCTATAGTGATACCAAGAAGTTTTTTCTCTAACGAACATCCGTTTTGATTGGATTTTGCACAAAACTTCCTGACATGACTTCAAAAACTTCTTCATACGCTCTGGCATCACGAAGTTTCTGAATAGCTGCATGTCCTTAGAGAACCTTCATATTCTTGCACTTCTTAGTCATGTCGAAGTTTATCAGAATCTGCATCTCATTTGTCATCCTTGAAGTTCCCTTATCCGAATACTTCGCTTTGATATGAATTATGCTCTGAACTCTTCAGCTCCCCTCCAAATAGACACCATCCCCTCTGAGACTGATAAAAATAAATGCATAGGTCTTTATATGGACCTCCTTTCTCAGTAAGGATATATACTGTTTGGGATGGGATGATATCATCAAACATCGTCCACTCGCAACTTAAAGCATCCCATCTTGTTTTTAATTCAGGCTAAAGTACACATTTTTATCCCTTACCGAAGTCGAAACCGTGACACCAAAGTAACAAGTTTGAAGCACTAATCATCTCTGGCGGACTAAACCTCCGGCATACTATATAAAGCCCGATCAAGTGAACTAGTCTTGTGCGTCCTTGATGGTACAATTTCTCGCCTCCAGGAAAGTCAGAAAAGAATTGGCTGCACCAAAGTCAATTAAGGCCCGAGCGTAAACAACAATTTCTCCCCTCTATATTAGTTCAAAAACGGTAACATAAAACGGTAACATAAAAAATTCAACTAAGTAACCGTAATGGTTTTAAACACATTTCTCCCTCCATATGATGACTAACTGAGAATCATCCTACACATTTAACATCTTATGCCAACTGGAACTAGCTTTACTTAGCTTCATAACCCGTGATTGCATCAAGCCTTACTGCTGTATATAGAGTGATCGGTACTCGCTCTTACAAATCTCTCTTGATAACCCAAACTAAATCCCCTTATCAATTTTGTAGGCTAATACAGATGACCACTGATGGAGAAACCCGATGAAACGAACCCGAGAATGAAGCAAAATCCCCGACTTGTGACTTAATATTTGTACTAGTCCGCGTGATGAAGAACGTGCGATGCAATCTCTAAGTAACCCATAACTCACACCAAAAAGTATATAAAAAATACAACACCTCTTGAAAAAGCTCCTCAACTACGTGAGACACTGAGTACTCCAATGTAACTCCTTAAGTGATGGCTGTAAACACCGTGAGTACTACAATAAATTCCTGTACATCGAGTATATCTAGATATAAACACCAAGTCTTCACCACAAACCCGTATATGCCCGAAAACAATGTCACAACATTCGGTTGACGAAAAACAAGATTAAATAAGTACGCTCCTCATACATACTACTCAATCCCAAATATAATGACATTATACTACAAAAACCACCCCTGTGTCATTAAAAATCAATAATAGCCTTTGTGAATGAAGGTGGAATTTTGATAATATCGTTTTTAGTGTAATGTATTGTGTTTGTTGTGTTGTTGTTCGTGAATTTTGTTGTTTAATAATCGTTAACAGATATCGGCTCAAAAAATACACCTTAAAACCGGCCGTTCGAGTAGTAAAACCCGGTCTCATAAACATTACCCGACATAAATTTGTTTTACTACCCGGCTTTATCCGATATATTACCACCATTTAACATCAATCTCGGCCCACATTACATTGAAATCTATCCATCCCACAACCATAGTTAAGACTCAGCCCAAAAGAAGTATGAAAAACCCAAGTCCAATGCTATTTTCGGATGAGAGCCCAAGTCTAACTAATCCCTAAAAAACATAACTGATATATAATATCCTACACCCTAATATGACGCACACAGTTAACCCTAAACACTTTTCTAACAAAACCTCTGCCCCCTTTTTTTTGTTTTTTTTCAAATACAGTCAACACCAAACATAGATTAATCAAAAAGATAAACACGCCTCCCATTATTGTATACCACCAATGATTTTCAACCCTTGAAACGTAGACACGAACTCACAAAAAACTCGTCATTTAATCTTTATGATCCTCTTAATTGGAGCCCTATATTTTCGTTACAGCAAATCACTAACGAATCGTCAAGCAATAAGTGATTGTCTTCAAGGTCCTTTGGTGGATCTAAGGTAGGTTCGACTTGAGTGTTTGATATGTGTTTCATTTAATCGAAACAAGGAAACTCTATAACACAAGTTGTTATAAGATTTTCTTTAACTTCGAATAGTAAAAGGGTTTATACCCTTGAAAGATCGATGATGAAATTGTGTTTAGTCGAAAAAATCTGTTGATGACAAATAAACACACAATCTGAGATTGAATTTTCATTTCATTTTGTTTCGAGTCAATGAGAGTTGGAGGAGATGGAAATAGGATTAGTGACGATGGGATAGGTTAGATAGAGTTGTATTTGATGGATTATTGTTGGCTGTTGATGTTGTTGTGGTACATGACTCAGTGAGTTACACCGGGTCAACTCGGTAAGAACCGAGTTGACTCGGTTTGAGTCTTGTTCGGTTGTCACATGATAAAACTAGATCGGGTCCTTATATAAACATGACTAGTTCGGCTCTTTGAAGAACTTGGACTCGTTCGGTTCTTCTCCTTCGGTTCCACTCGATCGATTGTAGAAAATAGGACTCGTTCGGTTCATTCTTATATCAGCTTGTTCAGTTCATAAGAGTTTGTTACTCGTTCGGCTGATGCACAATGAAACTTGTTCGGCGCTTGTGACTTCAACTAGTTCGGTTCCTTTCAAAGATATACTCGATCGGTTCCCATAGAGTTTGTAACTTGTTCGGTTCACAATGAAATTAAACACCTTGTACGCACCATCTTGCAAACACGCCGACACTCAGTCTTCGATGATGTTTCTTCGTCCTTGTGACAGTCGTACGACAACAGAGATGAACCAAAAAATGGATACAATAAAAACAAACAAAGGTATATAAAAAATAAGAAACAGTTATAAAACAGTTTAATAGTAAAACTGTTTTGGCACTGTTACAAGAAAAAAACAAATTCGTGCCCATTTTTTCTTTTAAATCAGTCCGCGAGAAAGAAAAAATATCACGAACACAACAAACACAATAACAATACACTCCTGCAGCTCTGATGCCAATTGTTAAAATAAGAAATCACATGTATTTTGTGACGCCGTCTCCAGCTTTTGAGTAGAAATTCTTAAGAGATGTTGGTGTAGGTCCGTAGTCTTGTCCGTTTCTTTTCCAAATGAGCCCAAGTCACATGTATTTCCTCCAAATACCTTCCAAATGCTAAATACCTGAAAAGGAACGATTAATTACCTATTTTGGGCATAAATGCACGATTTAAGGGGTTAAACGACCCCGAAAAAGTGTATAAAATGATACCTCATCAAATACCCTTACACTTGGGATTTGCTTGTCCTCAAGCAAATGGGCTTTTCTACCTAGACAATAACAATATGAGGGTCATTTTACATACTCTTTAAAAGTATTTTACAACACAACCTTTTAGACCTTGTAATTAAAAGCACGGAAGATATATACTAGTACCTCACATAAGTGTTTGGGATTCTCTCTTTCACTCGGGTGTATAATAAATTATAACATAATGGAATAAACAGAAAATCAACACTCATTACCTGTCATAGCATATAAATTACCATAGGCTTGGTAAAGGATTAAACCTCCACCGCTTGGCGCAAGCTTAATTCATTACTATCTAAAAGGTCCTTTTAAAGAGTTGTGGGGTGTAGGTGTAAGATAACATATAATGGAAACGGAAACGGATAGGATATATTTAGGTGGCTTTGGGTGAATTTGGAGTGGAAGGGTTAGCTAATTATTTACACGAATACAATTTGGTTTGGTTGCTAAGCCAAGACTCAGACGAAGATCTACAAACTCTACACAACTCTACCTCAATCTCTTTCTTTTTCTTTTCTCATTTTTTTTAATAACATAATACATCACATGGGGTTAATAATACGTACCCCTATACTTGAGATTTTACATGCTCGATATTTACAATCTAACTAATGACCCGATTTGAGGTGGATTAAAATAACATGGATATCATCTAACAAACATATGGGGGGTACTAACTTAACTTTTCTTCCCCATTCTTCCGCGAAATAAATACTACCATGAATCCTAATCGTCCCAAAACTTTATTTACAAGGATAAGGATTTAGAAACCGTGTACTCAATAATTAACTTGGGTTAAACACAATAATATACTAAAGGCGAGTACATACAAGGTAGGCTAAGGCTTTTTGGGTGTAACGATTGGTTTAAGGGTGACAATGCTCTTCATTAATAATCTAGAATCCACCAAAAAATTATGAGAACCATAAAAAAGGATTGGCTCGGAGGGTTATACTAGGGGTATCCTACACTAAAGGTGAGTGCATGACAAGGGTGTGGGATAGTTATATGATCGGTGTGACCATCATAACAATTACAGGTTTAAAACATGGTGTTAGGATCACATAAATGGACCCGAACAAAGAAGCTTCGGTCACTCGAAGATACAAGACAAAAG
>BQNB010005330.1:0-47261 GCA_026074375.1 Tanacetum coccineum | reverse complement strand
GATTTGCGTGTGACTTTTTCTTGCTAGCTTCTTACTAGCATTTTTTAATAAAATTTCTAATTGCCGTTCAAAAAAAAATTCCAACTAGATTTAATATTTCGAGACGTGGGATAGATATTAAGTCCTTAGCGTGTGTCAATTGCGACGTTGGGATTGAATCTACGAATCATTGGTTCTTTGCGTGTGACATGGCTAAGAAAATTTCCAAATTAATAGCTCGATGGTGGGATGTTCCTTTCATGGATTTTGACTCTTACGGTGAGTGGAGGTCATGGATCGATAACGTAAAAATGCCGAAGAAGAATAAAAACATGTTCGAAGGTATCTTTTTCGTGATGTGGTGGCTTCTATGGAACTTTCGTAATAAGAAGATGTTCGAGGACAAGTATTACTCTAAGGCATCGTTTTTTGATGAGGTCATTTGTAAATCTTATTATTGGTGTCGTTATAGAAGCAAAACGTTGTTTAGTTGGGATGATTGGTTTAAGAGCCCATCTGTTATTTCTTTGTAATTTCTAGCTCCTTGCTAGTCTTATGATGATTAATAATAATACCTACTAACCAGGCTCTGACACATAAGCTCTGGCGCCCACCTTATCATGTGCCCTGAGGGCATATATTAGAAAAGAGAGGTAATTTTTACTCACAATTTTTTTGCCATCTACCAAAAATGTACACAGACTGAAACCAAACACCACCTTAGTTATATCTTTTATGTATTTATAATGAGATTTGCAGATGAATTATGCCTACTACTACTGTATCATGATAGCATAAGGAAATGATCTGGTGGAACACCAATGTCTTCTAGTTTTACTGGTTACTTATTTAGCTGACATTTGATGAAGGGTGAAATCAGTTTACGTTACACAGTTATTCTTCATCTCTTGTCGTATATCCACTTATAGAAGCTTTCTAAATGTACCATCCTTGCGTATAGTTACTGTTAGTTTCTTGATATATATGCTCAGAAATCCTTTTTCCCTTTTCTGATCTTTTTCTGATATCATTTATCAACTTTTTTTCTTCAGCTAAATTAACTCACACGCCTCAGATGAGATTTGAACACACGTATCTCGTTGTTTTGTCACATGTCAGTTGGTCATTAAATTTATCCATTATTTCAGTGAAAGCCTGCCAATTTTCATGTATTGGCCATTGATATTAATACGTTGTTTCTTGATACTTGTTAGTGGTCCAGTCTTGATAATGGTACAGGAGAAAACTAATGCTATCGCTGACTGGCGTGCTCTTATCAGACCAACTGATGCCCGCAAGGCTAAGGTTACTCATCCAGACAGGTTGCTTTTCTTTCTCCAATCATATTACTTTTTTTAGATTAAAGCCTTATAACTTTGTGTCACTAGGCAATTGATAAACAGAGCTTTGTTTCTTGTATAGCATTAGAGCCATGTGTGGCCAGGATTTAGAGCGAAACTGCGTTCATGGTTCCGATTCACATGATTCAGCTGCAAGGGAAATCTCATTTTTCTTCACTGACGCATTTCCAGGTCAATTTCTTATACTTGCCTGTATTGCACTCTAGTTTAACAACTTTTTGTTCAATAAAATTAACCTGTTACCCTATAGTAATTTTCACTGATTATGGGTATCTATAGGCGCTCATTTGAACCGAGTTATGGGTCCCAGTTATAGACATTCATGTTTCCGAATATATATATTACTAGGACTGGTATTTACATGCCACATATGCATCTGACCTTCTGTAGATCGATAGGATCTTGTAGGAAGTTGCTTTTGACCTCTAAATCATTTGAAGTCAGATTCTTGTTTTTGCTGTCTATATAACGTACAATTAGTAGCTTCGTGACCGGAACGCATAACCTTTTGATCACGAATGAGTAACTTTAGTAGTTGCACCATGACTAGTTTCGTTCTTTTACCAGTCAAAACATCTTGTTACAGTTTGGTAAACTGTTAAAAGTATGCTTCCGTGAATACTATGTGAAATGCTCCTCTCTATTCTGTTTCACTGTTGTATCATAAGCGTCGTGTCATATACATTCTTTATATATACAGTTCATTGGCAACTGCGGATTTGGAAAATGAATGGACGTTAGCAATAGTGAAACCAGATGGGGTTTCGTACAAGTATATTAGTTCAATTAACAAGATTATTCTGGAATCCGGCTTTACCATCCAAAGAGAACTTACGGTACACCTTGATGAAGATAGTGTGAGAAGTTTTTATGCCGAGCACTCGACAAAGAGTTTATTTCCAAGCCTTGTAAAATACATGACAAGGTAGTTTATCCTCGTATTATTATACCTCATTTGCTACTTAGGGGGTGTTTGGTTGGAGGGTTTCAGTTGTGAGGGGGTTTAAATATGTTTATATTAAGGGTATGAGCCTGAAAGAATGGGTTTGATACATGAAATTAAATCAGGCGTTCACAACCCCATATAGCCACACCTGTGGTGATGTGTTTAGTACAAACCAAACACCACCCTAGTCATATCTTTTATGTATTTATATTGAGATTTGCAAATGAATTCTGTGTAGTACTACTGTATAAGGAACTGTACTAGGAAGATGACCAACATCTTCTAGTTTTACTGGTTACTTATTTAGCTGAAGGCCGATGTTGTGGGGCGAAATCAGTTTATGTTAAGCAGTTATTCTCCACCTCTTTTCGTATATCTGCTTATAGAGGCTTTCAAAATTTACTATCCTTGCATATAATTTCTTGATTTGCTCAGAAATCCTTTTCCCGTTTCTGATATCATTTATCAACTTTTTTTCTTCAAGTAAATTAACTCACACACGCGCCTCAGATGAGATTTGAACATACATATCTCTTTGTTTTGTCACACCCGCTTGTGTGTAAAGCATGCGAATTTTCATGTAATCGCCGTCGAATTAAATACGTTTGTTTTTCTAGGTAACTTGTTTAGTAGTGTCCCAGACTTTGATAATGGTCTAGATAAACTCATGCTCATCGCTGACAGTGTGGCTCTATCGACCAACTGGTCCCGCAAGGCTAAAGTTAGTCATCCTGACAGGTTGCTTGTCTTTCTCCAATCATAAACAGAGATTTTTTCCTTGTATAATTTTGTAGTTTAGTAGTTGCACCATGACTAGTGCACTTTCCTCTTGCAAAACGAACTATAAACAAGGGGCGCCTAATATGAGATAAGGTTTAAAAATAATCATTCGTTTGGTAAATGACAACAAAAAACTTGTGATTTTAGAGTGGATTTTAAACTTCATATATTTGAGCTCTTGAATTGTAGTATTCCGGAAACATACCTTCCTTAAAAATAATCGATGAACAGAGGGGTATTTTAGTCATTTTAGGTCGACCAAGGACCAAAAGTGAAACCAAACCTTCAAAATACGGACTTCAAAAATCGACGGACCAAATCTGCAATTTGGCCAAACCACAAGGACCATTTTTGCAATTTACTCTAAATAGATACAAGGATAACACAATCTTCGGTCTTGATTGTTTCAAATAAGTGTGTTTTCATTAACACTTGGACCGCTCCCACTCATTCGTGAACTTACTCGCTCAATCCGTAACGTAACCGGGCATACATGTTGTTTTAAGCATGTATCTTTGTTGAGAGTTTGGATCCACCTTATGACTCCAGGTTACGTTATAGATTGAGGAGTTCGCGGGTAAGTGTTAATCCCAAGCAAAACCCGAGCCCGGGTCCTAGTTAAATATCCCACGCGTCACATTAAATGTGTAGGGGTATATATATAGATATTTTCTACTAAGAAAATATCTCTTCTCATTTTTTCTAAATAATATCTTTTCTTTTTCTCTCATCTCTCTCTCTTCTTTCTCTCTCTAAACCATTATCTTTTTTCTAGTTTCTTGGTTTGATTCGTGGTTCGTAATATGAAGTGAAAGTGTAGATCGGGATCCGACATTTGGTATCAGAGCCGAACCAGTTGATATCATCAACAACCGAACAAAGTAAAAAACTTGATCATCGAACGAGTGGAAAACTTAAGAGCCGAACGAGTAAAAAACTTGATCATCGAACGACTAGAACCGAACGAGTATCATGAGAAGGACCGATCGAATCATTCTTTGAGTTGGACCGAACGAGTATTTTTCTAGTTGAGCCGAACTAGTCAAGTTTTTGGTTTTTCTGTTTCGAGTGTAGTTAATCTACGGGACTTAAAAATTATATCATCGTGTTCGTGACATCATTTCGATCAACGTGGTATATTTAGTTTTTACCGACGATAACCGTACGACTCCGTGAGATCAAATTCATATTCGGTGTATTTTTTATAAATCTTCAAACGAAAACGAAAGTGAAATGGAGGGAATTTTTTTATTAATTACCAAGAATTGAAAGTTGTCACATGCAACCCCTACATGTTTACTACAATTACACCACAAGTCCCTTGTTTCAATAACAACCTTTTTTGTTGAAAATAGATTGCACCGTTAGTCCTTAGTGCATCTAATTCAACCGTTAGTGCTTTAAAGTGAATCGTTTGTGCACCGTTTGTCCTTATTTGAGTTTTGATCAACCGTTAATCATTTCAAGCTCAAAATTTGTGCACCGTTCAACGTTTTTAGCTCACAAATCGTTAACAAAAGCTTAAGTTCTTCAACGACAACAACGATTTCAACATCAATAATTCTATTTTTACGACGGTTTCTTCTTGATTTTGTAAAATCCCGCGAAAGATATGATTCTTTTCTCGGTTTTAATCAATCCCGTGAACGTTAATTGATTTCAATCCACAACAACAATCACATCCACTTAAGATCCAACAAAATCTTTCACACTTCATAATTGATAGCCATTCATTCATCATGTCTACTCCAGTCAACACATCCTCAACACATAGTCAAATGCACAATAATATCATGGCAGTTGGTTCGAAAGATCGACCACCAATGCTTGGACCAGGAAGATATTCACAATAGAGATCACGTTTTCTACGGTACATTGACACAAAACCAAATGGTGGCGGACTGAAAAAGAGCATACTAAGTGGTCCCTATGTGCCAACCACTGTACAAGTTCAAGCTGTTGAAGCAGCAGAAGGTCGTCCTGCAGTTCCACAACATACATCAGTCGAAACAATATTAAACATGACTCCAGAGAACAAAGAACACTTTCAGTCTGAAAAGAAAGCAATTTTCTTGCTTTTAACCGGTATTGGAGATGAAATCTACTCAACTGTTAATGCTTGCAACACAGCAAATGAAATGTGGATAGCCATTGAAAGGCTACAACAGAGTGAATCATTGAACGTACAAGATGTAAAGACCAATTTGTTCTGGGAATTTGGGAAGTTCACTTCTCGAGATGGAGAATCCATTGAGTCGTATTACTCACGGTTTTACAAATTGATGAATGAGTTGACAAGGAACAACTTGCAAGTTACAACAATGCAAGTGAATGTTCAATTTCTTCAACAACTTCAACCAGAATGGTCAAGATTTGTGAGGATTGTCAAGCAATCAGAAAAGATAGACATCGTCTCATATCACAGACTGTTTGACATTCTGAAGCAGTTTCAACCGGAGGTTAATGATATCCGTGCTGAGAGAATAGCCAAAAGTGCAAATCCATTAGCACTCATTGCGGCTAATCAACCATATTCAGATAATTACTATCAAGCACCAAAACCTCAAAGATCAAAGGCAACATCATCTTCCACAAGACCAAGTGCATCTACCAGACACAAAGGCAAAGAGATCGCCAAACCAATTACACCTCAATCTGAGTCGGTTTCAGTTTCTGATGAAGACAGTGATCCTGAACAAGCTTAGATGGACAAGGAAAGGCAAAAGAATTTGGCACTCCTTGCAAAGTATTTCAAGAAGCTCTACAAACCTACAATCACAACATTCGAACTCATCACAACTCCAGGAACAAGACTGAAGATACCACACCAGTTAACAATGACAAACAGACAAGGCAGTTTGGGAATCAAAGGACAATGACAGTTGCTGGGGCTAGGGAAACAGTAGGCAGTCAGGTAGTGCAACAGACTTATACAGTGCTTTAACTGCAAGGGATATTGGCACATGCAAAAGATGCAGGAACCAAAGCGATTTAGACTACTCGAACACAAGAAAAAGATGATGAAGTGCAAACAAGCTGAACAAGGTTTTCCCACTGCAAGCTGAGCCCAGTCTGAATGGCTAAGGGGACCACGGATGAATGAGATGATGAACAGGAATTAGAAGCACATTATAGCTACATGGCAAAGATTCAGGAGGTCTCACCTAAGAAATCCATTTTCTACTAGTCACATTGAACTGTTACAAAATTATGATGAAATAAATATGTATGACAATGTGAAACGACATTTCTGAGCAAACCTGAATCCATTAACGACACATATTATTTGGAGAAGGATGATAGCAATGTCACTCCTGAATTTCATCAAATATATGACTAAAGCAAATCAGGTTGATCAAATGCTGTAGAATGTGTTGAGGAGCGTGATGCCCTTATTAATTTTTATAATTGCCTAATTTAACTCTGTATACGGAGGGATACGGAGGAAAACAAAACGATTTTAAAGCAATTAAAGAAAGCAAACGCATCATTGACTCAAGAATTGGAAAAGTGCAAAACTAACCTTGATGAAACCAATAGTGCTCTGGGGGAGGCTATTAGTTGTCGGGATAGTTGTCTGATTGCACTTCAGAACAAACAGAATGAGTTTGAGAAGTACAAAGCCTTTAATGACCGGACGATTGATTATGAGATTCTTCAAACAAAGTTAAATGAAACTCTAGGACTATTAGCTTTAAAAGACATTGAAATTAAAGAAGGTTTAAAGACAAAAGCCTATGAAATTTCAGTTCTTGATCAGAAACACGATGATTTAGTCAAAAAGAGTCTTTTAACTAAGTCACAACTGGAAGGTTATCTCAAAGAGAATACAAAGGTCATTTCGGATTTAAAGGTTAAAGAAGAAAAAGATATTGACAAGATGATTGAAATGGACAAACAGTTAAAGTTTTTGAACGAAATTGTTTATACTCGTAATCAGTCAATTCAGACCATTCATATGTTAGCACCCAAATGTGCAACATATAATGGTAGACTAACCTTTGCCAATCCAAGGTACCTCAAGAAAGCTCAATCTGAAAAGCCCTGTTTGTATGAGATCCCATATGATAATTCTGATCATGCAAACAGATTTGCCCCTGAAAGGGAAGAGACCATGACTCTTGATAACGAGAGTAGATCAAAATTGAATAAAGATTATGTTAAACCATATGATTACACAAAACAAAATAGTCTTTATGAAATTTTTAAAGCACCCTCACTGGAGTATCTTTATCAGTTGGAACGCGCAAAAGAAGTTAGGAAGACAATGTGGAGAAAACCGTTTGTTAGAACAAAACCAAACATTGCTAAAAACGTTGCCTTTCTACCCGTTTCAAAATCCATTAGTAAAAGTAGACAAGTTTTTAACGAAATGACATTTAACATCAATCAATTTAGGGAAATTGTTGATCAAACTTGGTTTAAACATACTAGTGATTATTTTCGGGTGCCAACTGCTCATGATATGGAACTTTTGATAAAAACCTTACTCATGCCTCTTTCAATAAAGTCACAAAATGACAGTTTTCGATTTGAACACGAACTTAAAATAGAAATGCATGAAGATTTTGAGTACGTTAAATCCCTTGAAAAAGAGGTTGACGAACTTGAATCTGAAAAGGCTGATTTTTCAAACATTTATGATCTACTTCTCGAAGAGTGTGTGTCTAAAGATGTTACATGTTCATATTTGCATTCTCTGTCTGATTTAAATGCTTTACTGAAAATACAAAGCTTTATCTTTCAATAAAAGTCAAAGAATGTGAATGTCTTGCACTAAAGCTTTCGAAACAAACTGAATCTGTTAATAACGAAGTTCATAATAAGCTTTTAAAGAGTTATGCTAAACTTGAAAAACACTCGATTTCTCTTGAACTTTCTTTACAACATTGTAAAGAACAGATGAAAAACAACCCAGTTTGCAAAGAAAATGCTTCAAATGTATTTTGAAAAGAACGTGAACAATATCAATAAAATAACAAGATTTGAAAGCTCAAATGCAAGACAAGACATGGTGATAATAGTAAAAGAAACTCATTCAGGTACAAAAAGGAAAGTCTGTGGAAACTAAGTTTGATAAACCATCGGTTGTTCGTCAACCAAATGCTCAAAAATAATCCGTTTTAGGAAAACCGACTCCATTTTCAAATCTACTGAAATGATAAGTATTTCCAAACCGACAGTCGGTTAATAAAACTAATGCGTCGGATGGTTTGTTTAAACCAGTCACTCAACAAAATTTGCCTCAGAATAGAAACCAAGCGGTTCGAAACACAAATGTGCTTAAACCAGGAATGTATAGAATTGCCTCCACCACAACACAAACTAGAACACCACAGTTGCCTCATGCTTCTAGGAATACTAATCCTCACATGTCTAAATCTTCAGGAGTAATTCACACTACTAGTGTTAGCAGACCACAGCTTAAGTGCTATCAAGTTAAAGATAAGGTCGTGCCAAACAATAGTCAAGTGAAGTTTAAAAAGAAGGAAGTAGAAGACCATCATAGGATTTCTAGTATTTCTAAGAAAACAAAGTCTGTAACTGCGTGTAATGACAGTTCAAACTCCAGAACTTCGAATGAAAATGTTGTTTGTGCTGAATGTGGAACATGTGTGTTTAATTCTAATCATGATGCTTGTGTTTCTCGATACTTGAAAGACGTGAATGCTAGAACTAAGAAGCCTAATGTAGTGCCTATTAGTGCTAGTAAACCCAAGAGAAAAGCGAACAAATCTGTTGCAACACCCCATAAGAAAATAGTTGCATCAGATACCACTATTCAGAAATCCAAGAGTTACTATAAGGAGTTGTATGAGAATACAAATCAGGAATGGAAATGGTGGATAGCTAAGAGATGTCCATCAGGTTATACATGGACACAAAAGCCACTTAGGACCAAAAAGATATGGATGCCTAAGATTAGGAAAGATGATGAATCAACAAGTATTAGTCCCACTATAGACATTGTCTCTAGGATAACTAATGTCTTGAAGATATCAAATTCCTTAGGATCCAATTTGTCCAATGTTCCATCGTCCTCTAATTCTCTTGCAGATTGTACAACTCATCCTATTCATTGTTGACTCTGGATGCACAAAGCACATGACGGGCAATCTCAAGCTGTTGTGTAATTTTATGGAGAAATTTTTGGGTACTGTTCGTTTTGGAAATGATCAGTTTGCTCCAATTCTTGGTTATGGAGATCTGATTCAAGGGAATGTCATGATCAAACGGGTTTATTACGTCGAAGGCCTCAATCACAATCTTTTCTCGGTTGGTCAATTCTGTGATGCTGATTTGGAGGTTGCTTTCAGGAAATCTACTTGTTTTGTGAGAGATCTTCAGGGAAACGATTTACTAACTGGTAGTCGTGGATCTGATCTCTACACAATATCTCTTCAAGAAACAACTTCATCAACTCCAATCTGTTTCATGGCTAAAGCTTCACCAACTCAAGCATGGTTATGGCATCGAAGGCTTTCTCATCTTAACTTCGATTACATCACCTTACTCTCAAAGAAAGAGGTTGTGAATGGCTTACCTAAGTTGAAATATGTCAAGGATCAACTTTGTTCATCTTGTGAAATGAGTAAAGCAAAAAGAAGTTCATTCAAGACAAAAGCAGTTCCTAGTTCCAAAGGAAGGCTAAATTTGCTTCACATGGACTTGTGTGGTCCAATGCGAGTTGCAAGCATAAATGGGAAGAAGTATATTCTGGTGATTGTTGATGACTATTCAAGATACACTTGGACTCTTTTTCTACGATCCAAGGATGAAACACCAGAAGTTCTCAAAGACTTTCTCACGATGATTCAACGCAATCTTCAAGCTCAAGTTATTACTGTTCGTACTGACAGAGGCACGGAATTCTTGAACAAGACACTCCATGCTTATTTCAAAGAAGAAGGCATTGAACATCAAACTTCCACTCCTCGAACACCTAAACAGAACGGCGTTGTCGAAAGACGGAACCGTACTCTTGTTGAGGCTGCTCGAACAATGCTTTCAGCTTCTAAGCTTCCATTATCATTTTGGGCTGAAGCAGTTGCAACCGCATGCTATACTCAGAACAGATCAATCATCATATCCACTCATGGAAAGACGGCATATCACATCATAAATGACAGGAAACCTTCAATAAAACATCTTCACATCTTTGGTTGCATTTGTTACATAACTAGAGATGGGGAAAATCTGGATAAGATGAAAGAAAAAGGGGATCCATGTGTCATGGTGGGATATTCTACTCAGTCGAAGGGATATCGTGTTTACAACAAGCGAACAAGATTGATAGCTGAGTCCATACATATCAAGTTTGATGAAATCAAAGAAATGATGTCTGATCACAACAGTTCAGACCTCGCACCACAACGACAAGAGATGTCTGTTGAAAATGTCTCTTCAGGCCTCGTTCCTCAAGGACAAAAGGCGTCAGATTATGACAACTCTGACCCCGTGCCCCCAAGACAA
Organism: Tanacetum coccineum; assembly: GCA_026074375.1. Lineage (NCBI taxonomy): Eukaryota > Viridiplantae > Streptophyta > Magnoliopsida > Asterales > Asteraceae > Tanacetum > Tanacetum coccineum. The sequence continues at coordinate 36,722 of BQNB010005330.1, read as the reverse complement.
AATGTTGTTCCTTCAGCAGAAAAGACAGATTCGTCACAACAAGGGTTAGAATTTCTCTTCAGTCCTTTACTTGAAGAATATTACAATCCAACACACGGTCTCGCTGAGGAAAACAACAATGATCAAGCACCGAATGCATCCCTCCATACAACTTAAGGCAGAAACTGGGTCAATACATATGCTGTCCGAAATCACAATTTAGATGGGCTGAATATAAAAACGACATCAATGACCAGTGATGCAATGCACAACCCTTCCCAGCCATTTCAGTTTCTCTCAACAGAAACTTGTCTCATTTGTCACGGAGATACACAAGTTATCTATTGACATCTCACATCCGAATTGTGATAATGAATAGGTGCAATATGCTCCAGCCATCCGAGTACTAAAACCAAAGCACTACTCGATGTCCTAGAGCCAAGAGATCAATCAAAATCACGTTAGACAAAATCATCCATTGTCAAACACTTGTTGAACATCATCAGTTTCACAAACTGAATCAAGATCCTACGGCAATATCATTGTGATATTCCAGATCATTCAGAAGTGATACTCTAAGTATCACAATGACGAAAACAAATTGGGGGGAAAAAAAAAAAAAAAAAATAAAAAAATAAAAAAAAAAAAAAATCCGTTCCAGTGTCATCATCAACAGCACTGACGGAAGGTGACTGCCAGATTCTCAATGAATCAAACTGTGAACAACTGGATACGATTTGGTCCAGTAAATGATGACGGTCGATTGAATTTTTGATAAAAACATGACACTCCTCGATGTTTAAAAACTCTTTAACGAGTGACAACGTCGATTGATTTCAATCAATTATTCTCGTTTAAACAACTAACGTAAACCTGCAGGTCGCAAACGTGGTAACGACAACCTCAATCCCATTCAAATCTCAATCTTCAAGACATAACTAGCTATAAAGCTCAAGATTTAAAGAAAAGACTTCCCAAATCTGATTGAAGCTTTCAAGATAATGCAACAGTATAGAATGTTGGTCAAAGACACAAGAACGCAAGATGGCATAGACGTAAAGACTATGACAACAGGCCTCAAAGTCAAAGATCGCAAAGCATGAAGGAAACAACCTACAACAAACAACGAAGACAAAGACCAAAACACTCAAGCTTAACCGACAAAAGCAATCTCACTGATCTCTGAAGGAGTGTCATCAATGAACTCACTTCGGGGGAGATTGGTTAGCCCTCAATTATTATAGATGTCAAAAAAGGGAAGCTCGTCCCTTTTTCAGACCTCACTTCGGGGGAGAATGTTACCTCAATTTATTGAGTCGCACAAGGAAGTTCAGCGGTCACTCTACAAAATGGACATCGGTCTTTTAATTGATTAATGTTTGTAATAGGATAATATCGGAATCGGGCTCGAAGATATCTAATATGTATAATGTTTCGTTTAAATCCCAAGCAAAAACCAAGCCCGGTCCAGTTAAATAACCCCGGTCACTTTAAGTGTCGGGGTAGATAAGGAACTTTTCCACTTGGAAAAGGTTATTGATTGAAAAAAATCTAAAATAACTTTTTCTCTTTTACTCTCTCCATTTCACTCTCCTCTTTCGCATTTCTTCCGTACTCTCACTCTTCTCACTCTAAAACAACTCAATCTCACCTCCTCATTTCTAGTTCCGATCTCGTGATCCATTGTGTGAAGTGAAGTGTTAACGGAATCCTACATTTTAGCTACTTATGAACAGTAACTTTTACTATTTTTATAAAATTATATAAAACTACTTTTATATAATTAATTGTTGTAATCTCGTAAAAATCATAACTCGTTCGTTTTAATTTGGTTTTTTAGTGATTCTTATATCCATGTATTCGTAATTAAAAGTTCTATCTAAGAAAAATATTTTCCAAAAACTCACTATTATGAACAGTAATGTATTTTTATAAAATTACTTTTTAAAAATACTATTTATCATAAATTTGTAAATAACGTAACTTCTTCGTTGTAATTCGGTTTTTAATGTTCTTTATTGATTTGGATTCCTTGTAAAAAGTACTCTCACGGAAAAATATCAATTATTTACTATCAGATCTGTTCAGTTTCAAATTTTATAAAATTGCTTTTATAAAATCACTTTTTATAGTAAACTCGTAAACTTCATAACTTCTTTGTTATAACTCGAATTTTCGAGTTCTTTATAGATCTAGAAAGCTCATAATATGTACTATTTTAATAAAATATAAAATAAATATTTTATTTGTCAAATTACAACAGAATGTTTTAGAGTTTTTATTTAAAAGTGTATAATCTTGTTTTTATAAGTTTTTAATTTATCTAATTTGCTACAAGTCCTTTAATTTATGTAATAACATATCTTTGATATATCTTGAGTCCTTAAATTTGTGTTCATCATGTATAGTTCAAGTTTTTCTAAGAACATGTCTATTATATTTATTTACTCATATAAACTATATAAATATATAAATAACCATAAATTATATAAATTTATCCATTGCTTGTAAATTCACAAGTAAAACATATTCTCATGTTTTTAGCATCATTTTAACCATGAACAAAATAGGATTTGAATTTATACAAGTGTATTATTACTTTATAAACTTTATAAAATAAACCTAGGTGATGATTAACTACATAGCAATTATATAAAACATGAAATTAATGTATTGAGAGATTAGGGTTTATAAAAGACCTTAGGAATATAAAAGAAGATGATACACAAGATCTAAACCCCAAAATTACCAAGAAAACCCTAGCTTCCAAATCAAGAAAACCCTAGTTTTCTTATACTTGAACAACCATATTAATCAACCAACCAAGCTTCTAATACCCTTTGTAATACCTTAAATATGTTATATATCAACCCTTGTATGCTTGGAATACCTTAGAAATCAAAAATATAAATTGTATGAGTGTGTGAGTTTAAACCGTGGGTTATGGAGCTCAAAGGGAGTTTTTGTGCTTTGATTTTCTTAAAATGTTAAGTGTGTGTATGGTTTACTTTATTACTAGTATTTATACTACTTAGCACTTGTAAAATACCACTTACAAAACCATTGAAGGGATTTACATGTGTGACCGGTTATGAGCTCTTTAGGAGCATGGAATTGTAATTTTAATATTACTAGGTGTAAGAGATGGTAAGGTGTTGGAAGACAAGCATGTTCTTGTGTACGAGTTGATGTAATTTAGCCTTAGCATGCTTGTTTTTATCTCTTATTTTGTCTCATAATTAGTCGAACATAAGCACCCCTTGGAAAACAAAAGTGATGACTACTTTAAGGCTTTGATCCAAAGGATTACACATATACTTGTTTAATCTTGTTAGTGGAGCATTAGATTTCATTTCCAAGTATGTGTTAAAGGTGTATGTATGAATTTTGACTAGTATGCATGTAAACTTAGGTTTGTAATATATTTTTAGGTATTGAGTATTATGGTGGGTATTTGTTGAAGTGTAGATGGGTTTATGTGCTTACATGCATGCATGGATGTCCAAAACGCGAACCGGGTGCGTTTTACGTAAAGTATAAAAATAAAACATGAAAAGTTATAAATTATACTTTTGATAATGTTATAACACTAATTGAACGTAAACTTTTATTTGTTTGATGCCCCTTTACATTGAATGCTTATTTTTAGTTTACGCGATTTAACTTATGCGATTTAAATAAAAAGTAAACGTGTCTAAAAATAAATAATGGAATAAATGAAGTCGTAAAATAATCTAAAAATGTGAAATGTTACAGTCTCCTCCCGTTAGAAGAGCCTTGTCCCTAAGGCTCAAGTCGCAACACTTAACGAAGGTACGAGTTTAGTGAAGAGATGCGGATACTTCTTTTGAAAGTGGTCTTCAAGTTCCCATGTGAACTCAGGACCCCTCCTAGAGTTCCACCGAACCTTGACAATTGGGATACAACTTTGCTTTAACTGTTTGACTTCTCGATCCATGATTTCTACCAGTTCCTCCACAAAAGGAAGCTTTTCATCAATATGAAGTCCATCTAACGGAATGGCTAATGGTTCGTTAGAATAACATTTCTTCAAGTTGGATACATGAAACGTACTGTGAACCCTGCTCAACTCTTGTGGAAGCTCAAGCTTTTAAGCAACGGATCTAACCTTTTCCAACACCTTGAAAGGTCTTATATACCTAGGGTTTAACTTACCCCGTTTGCCAAAACGTACGACCCTTTTCCAAGGTGAAACCTTAAGCATAACTCTATCTCCAACTTGAAATCCCATAGGCTTACATTTTAAATCAGCGTAACTCTTTTGTCGATCATGAGCGGCTTGAATCCTTTGTTTGATTTAGATGATCTTCTCAGTTGTTTCTTGAACTATTTCTGGACCAGTAAGTTAAACTTCTCCAACCTCGGCCCAACAAACATAGAAGAACGACACTTTCAACCCGTAAAGGTGGCCCTCAAATGGTGCTGATAACTATTGTTATATAAAACAACTAATAGGCAAATGTTTAACCTAACCAATACAAAGATCGATCACACACAATACACGAAGCAAATATCCTCGAGAGTTTGAATAGTCCTCTCGCTTTGTCTGCCAGTCTCTGGATGATAGGCAGTACTCATATCCAATCTAGTACCCAAAGCCTTCTGGAGTGACCTCCAGATATTTGACACGAATCTACCGTCGTGGTCACAAATGATTGAGACGGGTATTCAGGCCTTGTGACTACCTCTTTCAGGTACATTATTGCCAATCTGTGGAGAGAAATAATGCCTAAAAACATTATTAATATTTTTCACATCTTTACGTTTTGATAATCACAAAATATAAAAACGTTCAATGTAAAATTAAACGTAAACAAGTAATTAGTAGTAAGCGATTATTTCGACACTAAGACATGCAAAACCTAAGAAATAATCCAAATGCTCCTAGATTTAATTTTGTTCAATCAAGATTGTCGAAAAATATATATTAGATTATATACTTTTGACAACAAGTAAGAGAACATTATGCATATGTGAAAAATGTTTTTAGCATATCTCAACAATATATGAAACTTGATTTTTATGTGCTCCTAGTTGTGAGAAGAATTTTTTAGAAAATAATAGATTGGGACTATTGTATATATGTATAATGAGATATGCATTTAAATAGAAGAATTAGTAGAAGTTTGTTTATAAACTTTTCCCAATGTTGTGTTTTTATGTAAAATAGAAACCTAGAGACAGAGAGAAAAAAAAATTTGTCAGTGGGTGGTCTCCTTAAAGTCTGGGCGGTCCCCTTAAAATTAAGGGGGCCACCCCCTGTTTGAAAAAAAAATTCCCAGAATTTTTGTCAAATAATTCTTTGATGATTATCATTTCTTTATTATGCCAAAAGCTTAATCAATTTGTTCCATCATTCCTAGACCTAGACGTAAGTAGTTAAAAGGCTCACATTTAAGTGGTTTAGTTAGGATATCGGCTATGTTGTCTTCCGATGTGACCCTTTGTATAGTGATATTTCCTTTTTGAACATTATCGCGAAGGTAGTGATGGCGAATCTCAATGTGTTTTGTTCGTGAGTGTTGAACGGGATTCTTACTTAAGTCTATAGCCCCTTTGTTATCACACATTATTGGAATGTCGTCTAACCTAACGCCATAGTCTATGAGAGCTTGTTTCATCCATAGGGCTTGTTGACATGCCTTTCCGGCGCTTACATATTCCGCTTCGGTTGTGGAGATGGCAAGAGCGGTTTGCTTCTTCGAAAACCAAGATGTTAGACAACATCCCATAAACGTGCAAACACCACTAGTGCTCTTGCGATCTACGTAATCTCCCGCATGATCCGAATCCGCATACACTATTGTTTCTATGCCGGATCCCTTAGGATACCATAATCCTAAATGCGTAGTGCCTTTAATGTATCGGAAGATACGTTTAACCGCTTCTAGGTGAGAGGTTTTGGGATCCTCTTGAAAGCGTGCACAAAGGCAAACACTAAACATGATATCGGGTCTACTTGCCGTTAAGTATAATAAACTACCTATCATGCCTCTATATTTGGTATTATCTACGGACTCACCTTCTTCGTCTCTCGTGAGTTTGGTTTCCGTAGACATAGGGGTTTTTATTGGCTTAGAGTCTTCTAGTCTAAATAAGATTTTTAAAATAAATTGTATTTTAAAACTTGAATCGATCTATGGAATCGGAAAAATATTTAGAAGGGCAATCTATGCAAAGACCACCACTATTTGAAAGTGATGGATTTATTTATTGGAAAAATAGATTCGAAACTTATGTGAAATCAAAAGATCTAGACCTTTGGCATGTTATTACCGATGGTGATTTTCCTCCTATTCAAAATAATCCCGAAACTAAAAAGGATAAAGTTGTACCTTTTCATAAACAAAACGATGATCTTAAAAAGAAACTTGCAAAAAATAATGAAGCTAAAATGGTAATTTATAATGCTTTGCCACGTAAAGAATACGAAAGAATTTTTATGTGTCAAACCGCAAAAGAAATTTGGGATACTTTATTAATCACTCATCAAGGTAATAATCAAGTCAAAGCTAACAAAATAGATCTTCTTGTTCAACAATATGAACAATTTACGATTCCGGAAGAGGAATCAATAGATAATGCCTTTGCTAAATTTAACACTATTATTACTAGTCTAAAAGCACTTGATGGAGGTTTTTCTAGCAAGAATTGTTTTAGGAAGTTTCTTAGGGCATTACATCCAAAATGGTGCGCGAAAGTTACGGCGATTGAAGAATAAAAGAATCTAACAACCTTACCTCTTGACGAACTTATTGGAAACTTGAAAGTTTATGAAGAAGTAATAAAGAAATATTTCGAAACGGTCAAAGGCAAGAAAGAACAAATTAGATCTCTTGCATTAAAGGTGAAAAAGGAAGTAAGTGATGAAGATAGCTCAAGCTCCGATAGTGAAGACGAAGAGTATGCTATGGCCGTAAAAGAATTCAAGAAATTCTTCAAGAGACGAGGAAGATTTGTAAGACAACCACGAGGCGATAGAAAAACATTCCAAAGAAGTAGAAATGATGGTTATGGTAAAAGTGAAAGAAAATGTTTTAGATGTGGTGATCCAAATCACCTCATTGGAGAATGTTCAAAGCCGCCAAAGAACAACGATCAAAGAGCATTTATTGGAGGAGCATGGAGCGACAATGGAGAAGATAAAGTAGGAAAGACTAAAGATGAAACTTGCCTTGTAGCTCAAGCGCCCGATGAAATATGCTTAGGAGTAAACTTGGAACCTGATGAGTGGATTAAAAATAGTGGATGCTCAAAACACATGACCGGTAATCGAAAGTTGTTCTCTTCATACAAAGCATACAACCGAGGAAACGTAATCTTTAAGAGCAACTTGCATGGTAAAATCATAGGCAAAGGTACGATTTCTCAAGACTCCCTAATAATTGAAAATGTTGAGCACGTAGATAACTTAACATATAACTTGCTTAGTGTAGGTCAAATATGTGATAACAAATGCAAAGTAATATTTACCGAACACGATAGCAAAATAATCAAAGACGAAAAAGTTATAGGAAAAGGAATTAGGAAAGGAGGAATATATGTAATGAAACTAGGAAATAAACCGGAAGACAAAATATGCCTTGCAACATTGGACGAAAACTCCACACTATGGCATAGGAGATTAGGTCACGCTAATATGCAATTAATTCAATCATTAGCATCTAAAGAATTAGTTAGAAACCTACCCAAACTAAAATACGACCGACATTTTTGTGATGCTTGCAAAATTGGAAAACAAGCTCATACAAGTCACAAGGCTAAAAATATAGTTTCAACAACTAGATGCCTAGAACTACTTCACATGGATTTGTTTGGCCCTTCCGCCATACGAAGCTATGGAGGAAATCGTTATACCTTAGTAATCGTAGATGACTATTCTCGATTCACATGGACTAGATTTTTAGCAAATAAAACCGAGGCCTTCGAAAAATTCGAAGTATTTAGCAAAATGATCCAAAACAAATTAGGATGTTCCATTGTATCAATTAGAACGGATCATGGTCGGGAATTTGATAATGAAGTACAATTCGGAAACTATTGTGATTTAAATGGGATATCTCACAATTTTTCCGCTCCTCGTACTCCACAATCAAATGGGGTAGTAGAAAGGAAAAATCGCACTCTACAAGAAATGAGTAGAACCATGTTAAACGAACAATCCATTCCTCAAAAATTTTGGTGTAATGCGGTCGATACATCAACCTATATAATTAATAGAGTTTCCATTAGACGTATTTTAGGAAAAACTCCATACGAGTTGTTAAGAGGTAGGAAACCAAACCTTAACTATTTTAGAGTATTCGGAAGTAAATGCTTTGTTCTTAATACAAAGGATTACCTCACCAAGTTCGACCCTAAGTCATACGAAGGTGTTTTCCTAGGATATTCGCAAAATAGTAAAGCTTACATAATACTTAACAAACAAACAATGAAAGTTGAAGAGTCGTTGAATGTAACTTTCGATGAAACTCCTCCCCCGCCTAAAACATCACCATTAGAAGATGATGAGCTAGTCGAAGAAGAAGCTATTGAGGTTAGTAAAACAAAACCCATAGGCAATAATCTTGAAGACATTTCATTAGAAAATAATCAAATTGTAAATATTAAAGAATCTAAAACTCATCCCTTAGAAAACGTTATTGGTAATCTAAATCAAATAACTCTTAGGTCGCAAGCTCAAGACAAAAGCAATTTCTTTTGCTTTATTTCGACAATAGAACCTAAAAATATAAATGAGGCATTAAAAGATGAAAATTGGGTAATGGCCATGCAAGAGGAACTAAACCAATTCAAAACAAATGATGTTTGGGAACTAGTCCCAAATCCCATGGATATGACCATTATAGGAACAAAATGGGTATATAGAAATAAACTCGATGAAAATGGCGTCGTAACTAGAAACAAAGCTAGGTTAGTCGCCCAAGGATATAATCAACAAGAAGGAATTGATTACGACGAAACATATGCACCCGTAGCTAGACTAGAGTCCATAAGAATACTTTTAGCTTATGCTTGCGCACTAGACTTTAAGTTATACCAAATGGATGTGAAGAGTGCATTTCTTAACGGTTTTATCAATGAGGAGGTTTACGTGGCATAACCTCTGGGATTCACTGACTTAGCAAAACCTAATTATGTCTATAGACTTAAGAAAGCTCTTTATGGTCTAAAACAAGCCCAAAAGCTTGTTACAATCGATTAAAACCCTTTCTTATTAAACATGATTACTCCATAGGAATGGTAGATAACACACTCTTTACTAAAAAGAAAGACTCCAATCTCATTATTGTCCAAATATATGTTGATGACATTATATTCGGATCAACTTGTCAAGAAATGTGTGATGACTTTGCCAAGATCATGCATGATGAGTTTGAAATGAGTATGATGGGGGACTAATTTTTTTCTTAGGATTACAAATAAAACAATTAGATGATAGAATATTTTTTAATCAATCAAAATATATTAAGGAAATGCTTAAGAAATTTATACTAGAAGACTCTAAGCCAATGAAAACCTCCATGTCTACGGAAACCAAACTCATAAGAGACGAAGAAGGTGAGTCCGTAGATAATACCAAATATAGAGGCATGATAGGTAATTTATTATACTTAACAGCAAGTAGACCCGATATCATGTTTAGTGTTTGCCTTTGTGCACGCTTTCAAGAGGATCCCAAAACCTCTTACCTAGAAGTGGTTAAACGTATCTTTCGATACATTAAAGGCACTATGCATTTAGGATTTTTGTATCCTAAGGGATCCGGCATAGAAACAATAGCGTATGCGGATTCGGATCATGCAGGAGATTACGTAGATTGCAAGAGCACTAGTGGTGTTTGCACGTTTATGGGATATTGCCTAACATCTTGGTTTTCGAAGAAGCAACCCGCTCTTGTCAAATCCACAACCGAAGCGGAATATGTAAGCGCTGAAAAGTCATGTCAACAAGCCCTATGGATGAAACAAGCTCTCGTAGACCATGGCATTAGGTTAGACGACATTCCAATAATGTGTGATAACAAAGGGGCTATAGACTAAAGTAAGAATCTCGTTCAACACTCATGAACAAAACACATTGAGATTCGCCATCACTTTCTTCGCGATAATATTCAAAAAGGGAATATCTCTATAGAAAAGGTCTCATCGGAAGACAACATAGACGATACTCTAACTAAACCACTTAAACGTGAGCCATTTAACTACTTATGTCTAGGTCTAGGAATGATGGAACAAATTGATTAAGTTTTTGGCATAATAAAGAAATGATAATCATCAAAGAACAGTTTGTCAAAAATCTGACAAAAATTTTCTCAACAGGTGGCGGCCTCCTTAATTCATAAAGGGCGGACAGCCCATGCTAGCGGGTCTCCGTGAGATGATATAGACGTATACGTAACCTCGGATGATGCTGAATTCGATGACATAACTGAATCTGTAACACTCAAATAGAGTTTACATTAGTACATATATAAGACCCATAATAATATACTTAATATATTATAAACATGTATGAGAACCATGCAGCATCTAGTATACCCAACTAATGCAACAAGTAATGTATGAATGAATGTCCCATAAAAATCCCTTTTTATGATGCAATGTTTGAAAACGGTTATAGTCCAAGTAAAAACATTTGACCTGGTTCTCTATAACCTTGGCTCTGATACCAATCTGTAACACCCCCAAATTGGGTCGCAGCGGAATAATGTGTCCGGGAGCGTTACTTCATAGATCAATAGCACAAGATATGAGAACGACCTCTAAAAGAGTCGTTTGAAATACGATACATTGGATTTATTGAAATTGTTTAATACAAAGCACAACGGCTTAAATTGTTCAACATTGAAATAACAAGATTTTAGATCATAACAAATATCCCAAGATGTAATGACTCCAAATCTTTTATGCATGACTCCCCAAAAGAGTATCCCCAATGTATCCTTAGCACCTCGTGCCTCATTGACCTGAGAAAACATGCTTTAAAACGTCAACATAAAGTTGGTGAATTCATAGGTTAATGTAAAATGTAATGTAAGACCGCAAGATTTTCCCCGTGATAGTGCAACAGATGCAAACATCACAAAATGTAATTACGTTTCCCTAAACTCATGACACTGAAGCTCGACATGTATGAAATGTAATATAAATTGCCAACATTGCCCGTGATGATGTTCAACCTGCAACATCCTAAATCCGACATGGTATACGTTCATTGTCTGGTAAACCGGCACAGTGAGCGCTACTCACCCGAACGGGGATGTCAATCCCAAATAGATCTATTTATAACATTCGCGCTCACACAAAGTAATTGACAGTTCATGATAATAGGCTCAAAGGGATATCGCTACTTAGGCAAACACGTAATCATAAAAAAATATACACTTGCGTCTAATCGTAAAACAATGCATGTTTCTCACCAAAAAAGTTGTAAATCATTGATATAGTAAAACATGGGGGCTATGAACCCACCTTAGTGAATAAACTAGCGTATGTGAATCAAGTGAGTGGAAAACGTCACGAATATGACCGTATGCAACCTAATCGAATATAGGCCGTATAAGTACTAAGTACTTGAATATCTATACAACATATAATTCTATATAGCTACATCATCACCTAAAAGTGTTTGTTTAATTTATAAAATTAAACAATATGATTTATACTTGCAAAATAAATGTCCATGCGTTTAAATTTTGTAAAATCGTATACTCGACAAACATGTTGTTATTTGTTAAAAATACATGATGTATTAATTTCATTATATAAATAATTTGATTATTTGAGAAAATAATATTTATAAGGTTAAAAACGTTCATAATGTCACTTTTAATAAAAACGTCGTATCTTCTTCGTTTTAATCTTGTTTTCATCGTTCTTTACATGTATGATTGTTACTTTGAATAAAATTAATCAAATATAACATTTAATTATATTCATATTTATGATATGAAACGTAACAGTAAGTGTAGATTATAAAATTACTTTTTTATAATTTTTAATTGTTGAAAGTCGTATTATTTTTGTATCTTATTCGTTTTAATTCGGTTTTTAGTGATTCTTATGTCCACGGCTTCATAATTAAATTTTCTATCATCTAAAATAGTCCATGTCCACTGTATGTTTCTGTAAAAAAATTAGTTTTTATAAAATTACTTTTATAAAGTCACTTTTGTTTATTTTATTACATAAACATGAAAAAGTCATAACTAGTTCATTATCCATTGGTTTTTAAAGTTTATTTACTTTTTGAATTCTTACAAGTTTACTTTAACAGAAAAATTAAAGAATTATCTCAGATTCGAAATCATATATAGTTTTATTAACTTAGTTTTATAAAAAAATCTTTTTTATGCTTATATCTCGTAAAATTCTTAAACCGTCGTTATTTATCGGATATATTTTCCAGTTTCTTTGTATGCTTTCATCTATGAGATGTATTATTTTTATAAAACATAAATAAAGTATTTTTTTAGTTCGAATATGAACCTGTAGCATTAAAAGGTTAATTAACTTTATTTTTATACATTTTTAAACTTTATAAAATACCACAAGTTTCTAATTTATAATTTAACAACCTTGGATCATAATTTAGTCTTACATTTTGTCTATCATAAATAGGTCATATTGTCCAAGGAAAATTAATCCAACATATTTATTTACTTATCTAACTTTATAATTAAATAAATTATCAATACTGACAAATATCATATAAACTGTCCTATCTTGTAAAATCCTTGTTTAAACATATTAACATATTTAAAACATCATCTTAACCACAAAACAAATAATTTTCGTGTATGATATACATATGTGTCTTTATCTTATAAACTTTAATAAGAAAACCTAGGTGATGATTTAACTATACACAATTATATAATACATGAAATGAAAGTATTGAAAAGATTAGGGTTTTAGGTAACCTTAGATGAGTGTAGGATGAGTAATGAACAAGATCAAACCCAACCAAGAAAACCCTTAATTTGAAAAATTAGGTTTAGAACACCCTAATTTTCTTTTAAAAACCTATTGAAACCTTCCTTGTATGAACCCTTGTATACCCAAACCAAGGCTTCAAGACCCTTATATTTGTTTAATAATACCTTAAACACTTGTACTAGCATGGAAATCAAAAAACTATAAAGATATGTATGTGGAAGTGTAAGACCTGTGAGTTGGAAGGTGTCTCAAAGAGAAGTGTTGTGTTTTGATTTTGGTTTGCATATAAGTTGTGATTGTTTACTGCTTTGTGGCATCTTTATTTATAGTAAAGCTTGAGTTTGAATACCATTAGGCTAAATAGCAATGGGGGGTTTTGGGTTTTTGCGATTTATATCCGGTTTATGTGACAATAGGGCAAGGTTTTTATAATTTTTAACTTGTTTAGGGCATGTAGAAGTAGGGGATAAGTATGGTATGTCTTTGCTTTGTGTAAGAGTGATTTGACTACTCTTAGCATGCTTGTTCTTGGTCTCCTCTTTTCCTTGTGGTCTTTCCATGTTCTAGGAGCCAAGGGGACACAAATTGGGTAAAGATGGTTGTTTGATCTATTGGTTAACAACAATGGTTGTTTATTCAAGTTAGTAGAGGGTTTTGATTTAATTTGGAAGTGTATATATGTATTTGTATGATATAATTCGGTTAGGGGCTGAGTTTGACAATAGTTTATGAGGTTTTTAAGTATTGTAGGTATTAGTGTGGTCTTGTTGAAGTGTAGGTGGGCTTTTGGTTTGCCATTGCATGCAAAAGTGTAGTTTTATTGTGTTACGTAAAACGTTTTACGTAACCAATTAAAAATAAGAAGCGTAAATTATACTTATCATCTAATACTTTATAATCTTAATTGACGTATACATTTAGTTGTTTGATGCTGTTTACGTTAAATTGATCATTTTTAGTTTACGCGATTTGCTTAACTGTAAAATTAAAAGTAAAAGAGCAAATGTCTAAAATAAATAATTGAATAAATTGAAGTCGTAAATGACCTGAAATGTGGAAAATTTATAGTCTCCCCCGTTTAGAAGAAGCCATGTCCCAAGGCTCAAGTCGCGGCCACTTGACGAAGGTACGGGTTTTTTAGTGAAGAGAGGTGGATAATTCTCTTTGTAATTTTGTCTTCACGTTTCTACGTGAATTCATGACCTCCTCGAGTTCATTAAAACTTGACAATTAGGATACATCGTGCTTCAAATCCGTTTGCCTTCTGATCCATGATCTCACGGGTTCCTCTTAAAAATGGTAGCTTTTCCTCAATATGAAGTCCTTCAAGGAATTGCTATGGTTCGTCGAATAACATTTCTTCAAGTTGGGACATGTATGTATTGTGAAACCATTGCTAAACTCTTGAGGAAGCTCAAGCTTGTAAGCAACGGATCCAACCTTTTCCAGCACCTTAAAAGGTCCAACATATCTAGGGTTTAACTTCCCCCGTTTGCCAAAACGTACGACCCCTTTCTAAGGTGAAAATTTAAGCATAACCATACGTGTAACTTGAAACTCCATCGGCTTACGCTTTAAATCAGCGTAACTCTTTTGTCGGTCATGAGCGGCTTGCATTCTCTGCTTGATCTGAATGACCTTCTCAGTTGTCTCTTGGACAATTTTGGACTGTGTGAGTTGAATTGTCAACACGCCCAACAGATAGGGTGAACGATACTTTCGGTCGTATAGTGCCTCGAAGTTTTGCAGCCTTGATGTCCTTGCAGTGATAATGTTGTTTGTAAGACAAACTCAACTAGTGGCAAATGTCTAACCCAACCATTTCCAAAGTCGATCACATATGCACGTAGCATATCCTCGAGAGTTTGGATAGTTCTCTCGCTTTATCCATTAGTTTGTGGATGGTACACAGTACTCAATTCCAAATAGACCTAAGCTTCTGATAGTGACTCAGAAATTTGATGCGAATTAGGTGGTCACGATCACAATGATCAAGAAAGTATCCATGCCTTGGACTTTCTCCTTAGATACATCCTTTCAATTCTCCATTGGAGTCAGTTTCCCTCATTGGTACGAAGATTGCAGACTTCGTAAGTCGGTCAATAATCACCTAAATGGTGTCATAGCCTTGCGATGACTTAGGAAGCTTTGTGATAAAATCCATTGTGATGTTATCCCACTTCCATTGGGTACTTCTCGAGGTTGTATCGACAACCCGTTGGCTTTGGTGTTCGGTTAACCCATAGCATATGTCAATCATTTGCTACCGATCTAGGTGGCAATTGTAGGCGTTTATATTGGGCCACCAATATAGTTTCTTCATGTCTTGGTACATCTGGTCGGAACCCGGATGGATGGAGTATTTTGATTTGTAGGACTCGTGCATGATCACAGTCCTCAAGTCACCATAACATGGCAACCAACTCCTGCCGTTTAAGCATAGGGTTCTGTCGGCGTGGGGTTCTAACTTTTCCTTTGGTATATCCTTCCTGATCATACCTCCTACATCTTCGTTCTTGAGATTCTCTGGTTTCTGTGCTTCAGTCTGAGCATTTAAGATTTGTTTGGGAAGATCCAAACTAATAGTCATAACTAAAGCTCGGACTCTTAATGGTTTAATTCGCTCTTTCCTGCTCAAAGCATCAGCAACAACATTTGCCTTCCTGGGTGATGAACGAAATACTCAATTAAAAAAATTTTCGTTGTTCACTGAGCAATTCTACAACCAACGACGTTTGCTCTTATTCAACTCCTTTTGGTCTAGTATGTGTTGTAGACTCTTATGATCTGTGAACACCGTACACTTGGTTCCATACAAGTAGTGCCTCCAAATCTTTAGAGCAAACACCACTGCACCAAGTTCCAAATCATGAGTAGTATAATTTTTCTCATGAATCTTCAACTGTCGTGACGCATAAGCAATCACCTTCTCGTTTTGCATCAACACCGCACCCAATCCTTTATGTGATGCATCGCAATAAACAATGAAGTTCTCAGCTCCTTGAGGGAGAGCTAAGATAGGTGCGCTACATAACTTATTCTTCAATGTCTGAAAAGCTGCTTCCTGCTTGTCACCCCATTCAAAGGCGACTTTCTTCTGAGTAAGTTTGGTCATCGGCTTAGCAATTTTTGAAAATCCTTCAATGAATCTTCGGTAGTATCCAGCAAGACCTAAAAATTGATGAATCTCCGTTGGTGTTTTAGGAGAACACCCCTATCTTTAAATAGCTTCGATCTTGGCAGGGATCCTCAGGAATGCCCTTGACAGTCAATCACGTGACCAAGAAATTATACCTTAGGAATCCAAAATTCACATTTTGAAAACTTAGCATATAACTCCTCCTTCTTAAGCAGTTCTAGAATTGCCTTAAGGTGTTCTTCATGTTCCTTCTTGTTCTTTGAATAAATTAGTATATCGTCAATAAAGACAATTACAAACTTATCCGAAGTAAGGTTGCTCCACTCGGTTCTGAGGTCATGAATACCGCAGGTGCATTTGTCAAACCAAATGGCATCACTTGGAACTCGTAATGACCATACCGAGTCCTAAATGAGTCTTTGGTTATCCTTTCTCGTACTCTAAGCTGATGATAACCCGACCGTAAGTCTATCTTTGAATAAACACTGGATCCTTGTAGTTGGTCAAATATTCATTAAACCTTGGCAGAGGATAAACGATTCTTTATCGTCGGTTTATTTTTAATTCCCGGTAGTCGATGCACTTCCGGAATGATCCGTCCTTCTTTTTGACAAACAAGACTGGAGCTCCCCAAGGTGAGGAACTGGGTCTTATAAAGCCCTTGTCAGATAGCTCTTGCAGTTGCTCCGACAACTCTTTCATTTCGAAAGGAGCCAATCGATAAGGTGCTCGTGCCACAAGTGCAACACCAGGTACCAAATCGATCTGGAATTCCACTTGTCGAGTCGGTGGAAGAACCGGCAAATCTTCAGGAAATACTTCAGGAAAATCTCGAATAATTGGTACGTCCTCAAGTCCCTTCTCCTCCGACTTGTCTTCAATTCCCTTTGTAGTAACATGTGCCAAAAAGATATGATGTCCTTTTAGCATGTACTTTTGTGTTTTAGTGCACGAGATAATATTCAAACGAGTCTCGTTTCCCCGGCTGCTTTCGTCACCATGGACAATTAAGGTTTCATTTCCCTAGGGAATACGAACGATCTTCTCGGCACAATCAATGACATCATGGTACTTTGCCAACCAATCCATACCAACTATGATGTCAAAACTACCAAGTTCTACGGGCATTAAGTTAATGTTGAAGGGATGACCTAAGAAGTTTAATGTACAACCCCGAATAATAGTGTTTATCCCAATTATTTTCCCGTCGGCTAGTTCAACATCGTAATTGTAAAACCTAAAATTTGAATTTCATTTCATATTGGTAATTTTAAATATAACCTAAAGTTTATTAATAAGTATTTGAAAATAAAACCTTAGATTATATTTTTGGGAAATTATAAAGATATAACATAAGGTATTTTGTTTTAAAAAATATATATAAAACTTATATATGTACATATATATGGCCGACCCATATTTAAAAAAAATAATATATTTTGTAATGTTGATTATTTTGTATATTTATTTTCTTTTTATAAAAAACCCATTTTAAGGGATAAGTATTAATAGGTTTTATCAAGTATTTTGTGTAATCTTCAAAATAGGAAAAAAATTATTTTGCCTCCCCTCCTCTTTCATTTAGACCGGCCCTTAGGGGTGATTTTATAAGAAAATCTTTTATTTTTAAAGCAAAACTTATTTTAGGAGTGAGCTGTAAAAAGGTTTAAGCATTGGTAATCTCCTAAAACAATAAAAGATTTTCCCCCCTCTTCTCTACCCTTTATAACCGGCCCTCTCTCCCATCATTCTCCATTAGTCTCTAAAAATTTTCTCTCCATAATTTTGTGTATTCCTACATAGAAGCTTCGAGCAAGAAGAAGGTTTAGGTGTTTTTGGGTAATCCTTGAAGTTTTGGTGTTCTTAGTGTGGTCTTGATCTTTGATTCCTTGGTGTTTGTTTCTTGTTCTTGTCTCCATCTCGAATCCGTAAGTAATCCATGTCTTTTTTAAATTCATTCTTGGTATTTCCATGATCACACATAAGTTTTATACATAAAGTTATAAAGTGTAAAAAGAAGAAATCATGTAGTTATGAATTTATAAATTATGTAATCTGATAAATATGGCTTAATTACATGTTTTGAAATCCTAAGATGATCATTAAATGTGTTATTAATAAAAACTAACAATATTAGAAACCCTAGGTCTATGGTTTAGTGGGAGGTATTTTTTAGGGTTTTTCATGGTTTCTAATTCTGGACTGAATTTTAGTCCAGTTCAACGGGGTATAAACTTGCTGAAAAAAGAGATTTAACAAGATACAGAGGAGATTGATTACATCGAGTAAGATGGAGAAGAGATGTGTGCATCACAGTGTGTGTGTGCACCTCTGTGTGTGTGTGAGTTGGTATGGATATTACGATTTTATAAATAGTTTAATTCATGTCCATTGGAGGTCGGCAGGTCTTCTACTCCAAGCTCCTCCTTCCTCACCTTCAGCCATCCCTCCATTTCAGAGTACCCAACCACTCAAATCTGGCGAAAATTTCAGTTGTAGTTTTTGATTTTTAGTTCTCAAACCGTAAGGAGTTAGACTTTAAAATTTGATTTGGTAAATCTTCATGATATGTGATACATCCATGATGTGTTTTAGAATTTTCTGAATTGTTTAAGTTGGGTTTTTACGCGTGAACTTTTTCGAAGGTTCTATCAGATCATATTCGGGATCAGTTTTGGGTAACAAGGGTCAAATGGATACTTAAACATGGAAATAAATTAAACCAATGATCATGGGTGTACTAGACACATGTGGGAACCTCTGTGATTTTTTGTAGAATTTTTAGAGGTCGTTTAATGGGTCTTTAACATCGGGAAACTTGCTTAAAATGTTGGCAGATTTTGGAAATTTGGAAAACTCTAATCTAGTTACCTTAAGCGTTTTAAATGATAAGATTAAGTAATAAACTTATGAAATAAGATAGATAATAATATGTAATCATGGATTCTTATAGATTCGGGAAGGTGTTGTGATCTCTTGCTTTTGTGTTCATTTCTCTCCGATTGCTTATTCGTTAAGGTACAGATATTCCGTCCTTTTAGTAAGGACATCTCATGACTTGATTCTCATTCATTTTCACTACTTTGATTCGTTTGATATTTCGTTCGATTTGCTATTCGTAATCATGACTCCGTTGATATTCACATGATAATTCCATATGATTTTGATGTTCGCATTTCCATACTTCCTTTGTTCTTTGTTTGAATTGAAATCAGATGTTATCTTGATTGAATTATTGTTTACTTGTTCAGTTTGTTTAATCTTTGCCTGAGGGTATTTGAACTAGTCTTGGAGGTACATGCAATGGTCATTGAGGCACTAATGGCATGACTCTATCTGTGGCCCCCCCCCCGGGTGTGATTGGTCCACGACGTTCCCTTTTGAATGATGGCCTTTGATTATTATTAGCTTACATTTATGTACACTCGTCATTGTACTTGTGTATATGGATATGACTTTGTTTTGCAGGGAGCGTATGGATGCATCCTAGGTACTTTGTTCCGTTCAGTTTAGGTGAATGGTTGTGTGTAACACCCCATATCACAATTGGTACATCAGGAGTTGCTTGCATGTGTACATTTGATTATGACTATCTGATTATTTGTTTAGGGTCTATTCATGTATCATGTTTAGACATTTGTTTGGGCTCGTGGGCATTCCTTTGATTACTCTTATCCTATTCATTGTTTTATATATATCGTTTGGCATTTGTTTGGTAGGTTCTCGTGATCTGTTTCGTTCATTCCTTCGTTTTATTACCGTTATTATTATTATATTTGTTCACTGAGCGTTAGCTCAGCCGCGTTTTCTTTTCCTGTGGCAGGTACTAAGCGGGAAGCTGGGATATGAGTGTTGAGAGTAGGAGCTTTTAGAGGACCCACCTTTAGAAGAACCCTTTTTCTTTGGATTTATGTTTTAAGACCTTTCGGTTAAAGATCTCTTTTCATTTAGACTTTGTTGGAATTTAATACTTTTGGAAGTCATTTTGTTTAATGACTTAGTATTTTTATTTAATAAAGTCTTCCGCTTGCGTTTATATGTTCTGATATGACACCTGGAGTATAACTCTGTGTCTCTTTATCGGAGCAGGGATGTGTATGTGAATGATTTACAAGTCGACTGCATACGTTTTACAAAAACTTTACGTAAGATGTTTTATCTTGGCTTTTTAATACATACATGCTTGCACAACTTTCCAATTCCTCGCCAATCTTTAACGTAACATCCTTAAAACTATACACTTTCATAACATATAATATTTCCTCCCACTACTTTATTCATAACTGGCCTCCTAAGGGTTTTACATAAATTATTATAAAAGTCTATCCTACACTTAATATTTACCAACTTAGGGACAAAATCCTTACACAATCCCTTACAATACCAACTCTAGGTCATCCTCCCCTCTCCTTTCTCCTTTTACATGCCATAAGCCCACCTCCTTACCCTTCATTAAAACTCTTGTCTCCTTGTTCCTAAATATCTTCTCATGTCTTACACTTCCTTTTCTAATAGATAAACACTCTCTTTTCCTTCCCTCATTTTCACCACTTTCAAAACAAAAACCCTCTCTTTCCTCTACACGAATAATGGACACAAAAAATAACAACATCAAGGGTATTAACAAGTTTTCTTAAGGATCTAGCAAGAGGATTAAAGGTTGGGTAAAAATAAGCTAGGGTTTATACTCAATCTAGGGTTTCTATTAGTCGTTCTTGGGTATTTTGCACACTTTGTTCATCTAAATCATCCTCAACTCATCAAAAGCACATAAATTACATGTTTTTCATCTCTTATAATCATTTCATACATGTTTTCATATCACCAATATGTGCTTGTAGTGTAAGATTTTGAATAAAGTTGTTTGTTATTAAACCTAAAACTGGCAGAAAGAGGTGTCGACTGCCGAGCTTGGTATCACTCCTTTATGGATCTTATGGCTTATTTCTTGAATCTAAATTAGTACTATGTTTAGGAAGTTACCCTTGAAATTTAGAATTAGTAAAGTTTGTTGTATTTTAACATTTTAGACAAATAAAACTGTCCAGATTTGTACTCTGAACAAAATGCGTATTTTTAAGCACCTTAGGCTTAAATTGGGAAGCAGTGGTATTTGAACTTTTTGTAGCCAATACATAGACCTAAACATATCCACTTGAATCACCTAAAGAGTTTAATTATGAAAGAGTTATGACCAAAACAAAACGGGTAGGCATTATTGAAAATTTTTAGTTTTGACATCCGTGTGTTGTGAGGCACTTTTGGAACCGTTAGGCCTTGAACCATCATGTAAGGCTTACATTTTTGGTAATCTAACTCAAAATACTACAACCTCGGCATTTGAACAGACTAATTTCCTTTAAAAATGAATGAGATATAGCCTTGGGAATTTGGGTTACAAAACTAGGTAGTAGGTTTTGCTCACTGTTTTGGTATAAAATAGTGTTGCTTGGTATTTTATAAGTGTTTTTACATGTGTAAACTTTATAACACTTCATTACAAGTAAATAAGGGTGATAAACATTTAAAAAACTCATATGCATATTGTTCATTTCATATTTTAAACCTAAAGCGCCTTATTATATAACTAGGTCGCTGTTATGATACATTGATTGTTGTACTTCATACTATAATGTATCATCTTATTGATTAAGGTGAGTTTCATAGCATTCTTTTACTCGATTTTTACTTGTTTTGAACCACTTGGTGGGATTACATGCTTTCTTTTTCTTGCAGACTTAAAGTCCTTAAAAGTTTTACGTATTGCCTAAGTTCCTTATTGCCTGATGTTTTTTTTCCCTCTATCCATGGACCGTTAATTACTTTGTGTAACCGCGAATGCTATGAATATATATATTAGGATGGAACTTACTCGTCCGAGTGTTGGTAACTGATATGTGAGAAATCACATATCCTCTTTATACCAAAAATGGCTTTAAATTT
Source organism: Tanacetum coccineum (assembly GCA_026074375.1). Lineage (NCBI taxonomy): Eukaryota > Viridiplantae > Streptophyta > Magnoliopsida > Asterales > Asteraceae > Tanacetum > Tanacetum coccineum. The sequence continues at coordinate 14,699 of BQNB010005330.1, read as the reverse complement.
TGATTAAATTGTGTTATAAAATTGGCTTGGTATTTGTGTATTTTGTTGTTTATGAATGTGTAGGTACGGATAATGTAAAAATCACAAGAAAACGAACACGGGAACGGATAGAGTGCTCAAGAGCCAGAAGTTTCTAGCAAAAGGTCATCATAAGTCAACCCTTGGTCAACAATGGTCAACCCACAAAATACCAAACCCCTAAAATACCCAAATGAGCCTTATTGTTAACTCATATTCACAAAAAGTCCCAAAAACCCTAACACCGTTAGCCTTGTATTAATAAAGGACTAACGGTCGTTAGTCTTTTATAACAAATCCCTTTTAAACCTTTAACCCTAACCCATTTTTTACCCTAGCCCATAAATAAAACTAAGCCCTTTCACCCGGGCCCAAGTAAAACCCAACTCAGTCAAAAATCGCTTTAAAAAAGGGCGCGAAAAGCTGTTTTACTGTTCATCGTCGTTCTCAGCTAATTACCCTGTCAAAAACAAAGGGTAAATCTCAATTAACTACGTGGAACAAAGATTCGAGTTAACAAGTAATGTGTCAGCATCAAAAACATCATCAAAGCTCTTTTATTGGCGTGAATTGACAAGGAATTGACAGCGGGTCATAAAGAAAACACAAGGAATGGATTTTTTTTTTTTAATAAATCCTTTTTTAAAGAAGCACACTGCTTACCCTATCTTAAGGGATTGCCAGCTTTGCATTCCGTGTGCACACTTAGTGATCATAACGGCCTAGATGAGGATACATATGATTGCAGAAATGACGCATGAGTTTTAAAAAGATCAAGAGGAGCGTTTGAGACATGGAAGCTTCTTCTCAAGCCTATAAATAAAGGGGCACCCTTACTCACAAGGATATCTAGGAGTAGTGATAGAGAGTAGCTTTTAGAATTAGCTTATGTAATTTTCAAATCGTTTTTAGCTTATAGATTTCTACTTAATGTAACCTTCTCTTAAGTTTGTAATCAATTTCATATTAGTAATAAAAGTTTGTTTTTCTTATTGATCAATTGTCACTTTAAGTTTTCCTTAAATCTAAAACTGTTTGATTAAGCTGTCTTTTGTTCACATAAGCTCATAGGCTCTTATCTACTTTTAGGCTGGCTAATAGCTCAACTAAGCTCTCAAAAGCTTAGTTGAGCTTATTGACACTTAATTCCATAATCAAAATTACCAAAGCTATTTAATGGAAGGGAAGTCAATCATGGAAGGACTTCCAGGACCTCACCAGCTTATCTAAAGATAAGTTGGAGCTTGTTGATAGCTCATTTGAGCTTAATCTTAGCCTTGTTTAGAGCAAAGGCTCCTGTAAGTTTCTTCTTTACATTCTAGCTTAAATTTGTACTATTAGCTTTAATATGCTTATTTGTAGTTTAGATCTGCTTATTACTGCTTATTTTAGTCATTTAATGCTTAATATGTTCTTTAGTTAGCTTAGATTTTAATTTGCTTGCTATTTTATAAAATCTATCAAAAAATCCAAAATTTTGGCATTAGCTTGTAGCTTTTCATTCTGTCTTATTTGATTGTTTTAAATCTTCTTATTGAGTTTGATTATGCTTGGCTTATATTGGTATTGGATTTGTGCTTTGAATCTCATTTTCATAAGCTTAATATGGGATTTAAGGTTTTAAAGGGGTGTTTGGCTATTGACAGTCTAAACTAGAGTTAGTGCTGTCATAAAGCCATATGGCCTTTTGGATCCATTTTAATGCAATAACTTAGGTTTATGAGATAGGATTTAAGAGTTGTTTGTAGTTTTAATCAAGTTTTTTTATAAAATTATAGTAGTAGTTAGAATCTGTTAAGCCTAGATTAAGTAGTGTAATCATTTTTAGTTCTATTGGTTTCTAGTTGAATTCATTACCTCTGTTGCTCTCATTTTGGTGTTTTTAGAGTATAGAAGCTAAGTCTCTTAGTCTGCACTTGTTAGAATTTGGATTTGTTTCACTTTTGTGCAAAGTGCATCAGCAGCATAATGAAAAACAGCCTGTATTCTAGCTTAATTTCGATGGTAAATTTAGTAGTAGGTCTTGATTTTTCAGGCACTATAGTAGTTTCTAGGTCATTATGATAGTATAGGCTTATTTTAGCTTAATTAGTTTAGTTGTGTATCATGTTTGGTTGCAAAATTAGTACTTTGTTTTTTCATAAAAATTTCAAAAACTTAAAAATTAGTACTCTCTCTGCATCAACATTTTCTATTATCAATTTCTTTGCTCATTTAATTTTCAAATTACTTTTCAAATACTGATTTAAGTAGCTTAAAGTTCAAGCTTTCTAGAGGTACAAGTCTAATTTCCATAAGGATCCATTAGCTTATAGGGAAATAAGCTTAAAATTGCCTTAGGACCTGTTTGGTCATCAGTTTGAACCAAAAGCTTATTTGAGATTTTTAGCTTATAGTTTGTAGTGTTTGCTTAATGTCTGTTTAAACTTGCTTACTAGATTAATATTTAGTTATTCATTAGCTTAATAGGTCAATAGTTAGCTTATTTTGTCTTTACTTAAAAAATCAAAAACATAAAAAAACAGTTGTAAGTAGCTTTTTCATCATGCTTTTCACGTGCTTTAACTGATGTTCATAAATGTCTTTTGCTTATAGTGTAAGTAGTTTTAGGCTAGGCTTGAAGAGGACTGTAGAGCTTATTAACCATAAGGTTCTGTGTTTGCTTATCTTAAAATAAGTCCAAAGTTGGCTCTTAGACTGTTTGGTAGAAGTTTTAAGTAAAAATGCTTATTGGATTATTTCAGCTTATGGACTGTTCTTTTAGCTTATTTCTGGTTCACATTTGCTTATTAGGTTAGTTCTAGGATAGTTGTAGTTTATTTAGTTTTAGTTTTGAGCTTAATCAATTTTTCTAACTAGCTAGTATAGTTCAATAAGCCATATCTCTTTTTAGCATAATCTGTTATATTATAAGCTCTTTTCTATCTTATTTTTTAAGTTTCAAAAAAGTTTGTTTTACACATAAAGTCTGCATTATTTTGTATTTTAAAATTCAAAATATGATCTAATTATGATTACACTTTTAATAAATAATATAATATATAAATATAAATATAAGATATACTTATAATAAATAATATATAATAATAAGAGGATAGGAATAAAAAAATCACAATTATAGTAATCCGAGAGTATGATTCCTGGGTCGTTACCCCCAACGAGGAATGCAATTGAAAGTTTAGAGTCGTTTTGAAAATCGATGCTTGAATGGGTTAAGATTGATATTGGTTTTCTAATTTACGAGAAATATATGGCAAAAACTTAAAAAACACTTAAGGGAAGGCAAATTTTTAACTCTAAAAACGCAAATTTGGAATCCTAAACGGACTAAGAATCCATAGATTTTTAAAATTAAGTCTACAACAATCTTTGTGGTTTTTATAAGATTTAAATTGACTAACAGCTAAGGACAGAAAACTAGACCAAAACGAAAGAGTATTAAGCTAAAAATCACTTGAAATATGAAGGGGATATCAATCCGTTCTTTAAAAATCGAAATTTTGCAATTTAAACCCTACGAAAGCAAACCTATTTTTTCTAGGTTCTAAATGTTAAAAGAAAATTTTCTAAAAAAAGTATTTATATTTTTTTGACATTTTTAATAATTTTTTTATGAATTAAAAACAACTTTAAAGAAAATTTTATATAAAAATACTATAACGTTTCATAAAAATTCTGAAAAAAATTATGAAATGTAGTTTGAATAGTGTAGCATCTAAGAAATATAGCTCATTGAAAACAGCTTTTCGAATAAGTGTGAAATGAGCCAAAAAGCTTATTTATACAAAGGAGCTCAAAATGTGTATAAGTATTAACCTAAGGAAAACTCTAACGGATGAGCTAATGTAGCACAATGGTTGTGTGTGTTGGGTTAAAACACTTGGTTGATGGTGGTAGAGGTCCCGGGTTCGAGTCTTGCTCACCCGGGGTTTCCCACTATCCCAAGTGTTTTTATTTTTGCCATTTTTTTACAACTTTTGAGAACACTTAAAAATAAGCAACTTTTGCAAAACAACTATTTTTATAAACCACAAATAAGCTCTAGAATAAGCTAAGAAAGACAGAATAAGCCCAAACTACACTAAACCACCTAAATGCTAACTGTTGGCATTTTAAAGCTCAAATAAGCAAACCAAAAAGAAAAATAAGCTAAATTAGATAATAAGCTACACTAAATAAGCAACAAAGAACAAAATAAGCAACCTAACAAGCCTAGAATGAGCTTATGAACTCAACAGTACTAACTTTTAAGTTAATACAGCTATTTCAACTTAAGGCTTTCTAGGCTTATGTTCTAACTTTATAAGTCTAAGGGCAAAGCAAAATGGCTTATAACAAACTTATAGGCTATGTCCTAATCGGCATAAACAAAAAAAATAAGCAAGAGCTTAAGCTACAATAGCTAAAAATCGACAGAGTTACTTAAAAGCTATAAAACTTAAGAATTTTTACTCTAAGATGCAAGAGATAGATACAATAAGCTTCTAACCTAAGAGGAATTAAAGCTAAAAATGGGCTTAAACTAACTATTAATCATTATTATAACCTATTTATGCTAAAAGAAAAATAAGCAGATAAGCTAAAATAAGCAATTGGTCGTTTGAACCAAAACTGTCAAGGAAAACTCAGCTAGGGGCACTTTTGAGTCTTAAAAAAAAGTCTCACATATAGAACTTATGAAACTTTTAACTTCAAATAGATTTCAATTTGGACCTCAAAGAACAATTATTCAATTATTAAAATACATTTTGAAATTCACAATAAGCCAGTAAGAGCATTTGAAAAAGCATTTCTCATTTTTTCAAGACTTAGCACTTTTTTTGACGGAAGGGCACAATCTCATAACAAACTTGGCAGGTCTTATGACCTTTGTTTCCAACCCTTTTGACACATTTATAAACCTAAAAAACAACTCAAAAACACTATAGCAAGCAAATTCTAATAGCAACTAAAAATAAGCTACACTTAACAGTATTTCAAACAATTGAATACTTTAACCGTGATGTTTGAGATTTAAACCTTATAAATCTTATACCAAAATGACTTCTATAATACTTTTAAACTAATCTAAATGACTCAAAAGAATATAGCAAATTTTGACCATTTTCACCCTAATATATATTTTTTTAAAAAAAAAAACAGTTAATCCAATCACCCCTTTAAAATTAGTTTTAGCTTTTAACTTGATATAAGTTTTGTAAGCTAAAAGCTCCTTCAAAGACCAGATGTTAATAGCTTTTATAACAAACTTAAATGAAACAATATTTAAGCTATTCAAATAAGCCAGAATAATAAGCTAAGACACTATGCTACTATGTTTGGTTTTTTTGAATCTGTGTTTATATCAAAAGTTATTTAAATGAAAGTTAAAACTACAAACTATTACAATAAGATTATATATCACTGTCGATAAGCAACATTAAGCTAATCATCATCAGAATATGCTTATAATTTTAAGACGTATAATAAGCAGACAAACAATAAGCATATAAAGTAAGCTTAAAAGAGAGAAATGAAATGTACCTTAATCCCTTTGCACAAAATAGGGATAATAAGGTGTGGAAAACTAGAAGGGGGGGGTTGAATAGTTTACCGCTTTTTAAATTTAAGTTTTATGTATGTTTGTAAAACTTAGATTCGACCTTTTTGTGAATTCAATGCTTGCACAATATGAACAATGTAAATATATGAAATGATAAAGTAAGACAAGAGATAAGAGTAAGAACAATCAAACCACAACGCGAGGATTTATAGTGGTTCGGTAACGAAGCACCTCTTCGCCCTACTCCACTCCCCGAGCACCAAACTTGAGAGTTTTCTTCACTATGTCAACAAACTCCCTTATGGCGGAGAAAACCGTACACAACGTTGCTTATATCAATTTACGACACTAAGCTAAATGTCGAGTTCTAATCTTAGCTAGAACCAATCTATCACAACACATTTTCACGACTTGTTCACGACTTCACAACTTCATGACTTTTTCACAACTTTCACATTTCTTCACAACTTTCACGACTTACTTTAAAACTTCCTGACTCTTCACAAATTCACGACTTCACTTCACCACATAAATTATATCACAACTACTAAACACTACTTGGTAAGATCACAACGACTCTAACTATATTACAAAGTTCACCAAGATCTAGATTGTATAACACGAACTACAAGATATACCATTGATTTACAAATATGTGATTATGAATGCAATAAGATTGCTATGACACTAAGGTGTAATGCTTTCCTTCACTTGATATAGAAGTATTCTTCTCTTGCACTTGAGGAATATGATTGGATCATTGGAAACAAAGCTTTTTGATTAAATGATCAAAGGATTTTTCGAGAGGATATGTGGGCTGTTTGGAGCAGAAAGAATGAGTGCTAATATGTGAGAAAAATGTTGAGGAATAGTCCAGTATTTATAGGACAAGAAGGAGGAGCAGAGTCTATGTCCGACCCCCTTAAATAGGGTGCCGACCCCCTTATAATTAAGGGGGGCGCCCATGTATTTAAGGGGGCCGCCCTTTACAGGATGCTCCTTTTTTGTCCTATTAAGGGGAGGTGTTTACTGGGACCTTTTAGCGTTTTATGTTTGAAATTTTGAAATTCAAAAATGTTTATTTTGATTAAAACAATTCTTTTAAACTGTAGAAGATGGTTTTGTAAGTTTAAAACATGTTACAACATTTTATAAAAGTTTGAGGTTGAATAAAAATTTTCTTTGATCATAAAATCCATTAAGCATTTATTTTTTCATACCTTTAAGTGATGTAATTATTAAAATGAGAATTTACTACTAAATACTTGTTTTACGTTTAATTTTAGTGTACGTTTTTATATTTGTGATTATCAAAACGTAAGATGTGAACAAAAATATTATTAATGTTTTTTGGCATTATATTTTTGTCAACATTTCTCCCCCTTTTTGATGATTACAAAATTTAAACCTCATTAAATGGAAAATTATTTTTAAACAAGTAATTTAGTGAGTTTTATGTCATTTCTCCCCTTTTGTAGATTAACAAAAAGGCATCGTCGAGGTATTGCTAGTAAAAATCGACGGAAATAAATGCTCCCCCTGATGTGTGCTCCCCTCGTTGAGGGTACCAAGGAATCGAGCTAGGGTTTCTTGGCTACAAATATGGGTTAGAATAATACAATATTTCTACCATGTAGCAGAAGAAAAATATGACATTACAACATAACAATGATCATTCATTAAGATTTAAAAAAGTGTAAAAACACATCATGCATACATAAGAAAATAACATGCTGACATACATGAAATTTAAACTACAAAAAGTCCTATAACTAGTAGAGCTCTATAGGACTTGCTTGCAAAATGGTAGATGATCAATTATTTGAAAGACTAAACATAGAGTATGTTTAGTTTAGGGAGGATGGTGGAGGTGGTGGGATGATGATTGGTGGTTGTGAGAGCATATGTTCAATATATGAAAACATATATTGAAGTTCATCTCTCAATCCAAATATGAGAGTATGATTGTGAATGCAACACAAGCATGAATCTCCATGTGCCTCAAGAAGATTCCAAGGAATGGGATGACCAACAATTGGTGGTGAAGGTGATGGAGTATCAAATTGGACATCAAGTGGGGTAATTGGGGAAAGGGTGAGAGTGATGTCCATTGATGCATTTTCATGAGTTGGAGGTGGTGGAGAAACTCTTAGAGGTGGTGATGTTGGTGGGTTCAAGTAACCATTGGGTGAAAGTGATGTTGATGAGGTTGGTGATTTGGGTATGTAGTCAATTGAGGATGAAGAAGTGTCTTTGGTTGATGGTGTTTTGGAGGGTGCATTAGGAGCACTAGGTGATGAAATTGGAAGTTTGGGTGATGGAGTTTTTGTGTCATCTTGGGTTAAATCCACAAACAATTGTTTGGGTGGAATGATGTTGATTTTTGGTCTCTTGGAGGCTTTGGAAATAGAGGCTCTAGTGGAGGCCATGGAGGTTTATGGTGGTTGATGATGAATGAAGAAGATGGTGAATTGGTGATGTGCATTTGGAGGGAATTTATTGGAAGGAGATTTGTTTGAAAAATGAATTGGATTTGAATATTTTTGGCGATTCAAATGTTGTGCACGCATTCTGTGGTTTGGGTAAAGATAGCTGATACTAGGTAAAAGAAGGCAAAAAGCAATGAAAAATATTGTTTTACCCGTGAAGGGCTAAGGGCGGTCCCCTTAAATAGGGGGCGGTCCCCTTAAAATTAAGGGGGCCACCCACTGGTGGTTCCATTTTTCATAGAAAAACGAATTTTTCTTAGAATTTTTGTGAGGGTATTTTTGTTTTGGTGGTTAATTTGCAGCAAGCCCTATAGAGTTTCATAAGCACATTTAGGCAAATAACATATAATAAACACATTGAATCATGGAACCAAAATGGCATAACTAGTTAATTTAGAAAAATAACTAAAGGTTCAAGTTATTATAGCAAGCAAGTTCCTAAAAACATACAACCCATAAGTCTTTCCGAATACATCGAATCATTACCACATAAGTGAATAACATACACATAATAAAGTTAATTTGTCTTAAACTACATTAAGCCATCTAGTTCACTCCACTCCTATGTCTTCATTTCTTCTTCTTGTTAAACACTCTTTTTAGTGCCTTTCCAAATGACTTGAAACCTCCGTACATTTCTTTATGCATTTCTTGCGTTTGGTTGAGCAAGGTAGTTTGTCGTTCAAAGAGAGTTTCATCAGTTTATTCAGAAGGGGAAGGCATTTCGTAGTTTTGGTAGTTGAGTGGACCAAGAGAGTTAAGATAGGTAGTAGGAGATTGAGTGCTAGCATGAGAGGTTTCGACATCATTATCATCATCATCATGTTGATGAGATGACGTGCCATGAAGATGAGACAGAATGGCGAACTTTGCCATGATCACTTCATGGTCTTCGAGTTTGTTTAAGAGCAAGAGGACTCATGACTCGATCAACAATGTCATAAATGCCATTGTCGAGATGAGGATATACTTCCATGATGTGATAAAGCACGAGTAAGACTTACCGTATGGAAGATTGGCGGTTGGATTTGTCTCTTTGCTCATTCGATTTGTTTGACATAGTAGGTAGCAAGATAGTATTGTCCTCGGCAAACTAACACATAAACAATTGTGAGCAAGTAGACGGGGAGATGGTCGGATGGTCATCCTTGTCCAAACATATTCTCTCGTATGGAGTTCTTCCCATTGCTGAATGTTGGGGCCTTAGTTCCTTAGTAAGGGATTTAATTAGGAGTGTGGGTGTCAGTTTGACTTTTTAATGATTGGGTCTTACTTGTCACGTTCCATATTCATGTAGTCTGAACGATTTTTGTAGGAGTTGGACATAGGTCAGGTAGGAATTGGTCCTCTCGGTTTTTGAGAATACTCAAGAGATCCAAGGTTACACTCGTTGCGTTGAACACGGGCTGGTACGGTTGTATGGATTTTTGAGGATGATTGACCAATTTGGGGCTAGGTGTGTGTTATGAGTTTACATGTGAATCATAAAGGAGATGTCAAGATAGCCATATTCATCGGTTTGACCGTAAATTGACGTATAATAAGCAAGAAAAAAATAATTTTTGGGGGAAAAAAAATTTGGAATTAATCGGTTCGTTGATTTTTAAAGAGATATTATAAGCGTAAGTTTGTGAAGAGGCGCTCGTGTTGTGGATTTGTAGTAGGCTTGATTCAACTACAAGACTTCGTGATTGTTTCGGATTTTCAGTAGTTTTGTCGAATTTAGCAATTGTGGGGATATGCCAGGGATTTTGTGATACTTTTGGGCTGTAGGATTTTGGTGAGGGATTATTCCGTGGAAGTGGTCTCTTGGTAATTTTATCCCATTTGTTGTTGTTGGTTTGATGTGTTGTAGTTGCCCCTTGCGAATTTTGAGAATTGGATATGATTTGAAAAGTTTCATTTTTGCGTGAATATGGTGGTGGGTTTTTCCGTCACTGCAGAGTGGAGAGGGATTGAAGGAAAAAAAAATGGTGTTTGGCTATGTATTTTCGAATGAAAAAGGGAAGTTTGTTTTTCTAGTGGCCGGTCCCCTTAAATAATTAAGGGGGCCGCCCAACTTACACGGCCGGTCCCCTTAATTTTAAGGGGGCCGCCCTCTGATAAAACTATTCTTGATTTTTTGCCATTTTTGTTTGAGATTGCTAGTGTCTAATTACGTTGGATTTTATTACTAGTTTAATATTACTCTTATATAATCGAGAAGGAATATTAACATTTTTAGTTAATTTTTCGTTAAAAAAAATTGATTACTTCGGATAGAGATAATTCAAAGTAGTTAAGCTACAGGAAGGATTAACGTGGATTAAGTTGACATTTTCAATTAACTCTAGTTAATTGACGTGAGTTATTTATCTCGGTTGAAATAATTAAAATCTAATGATTTGGTGAAAAATCTAAGACGGTAAATTTTTGTATGAGTAATTGAGATGATTTCGTTAGACGCTAGTAGATCGTCTGAAGTGAGGCAGATGTCTTAGACGATGGTTGACATGGTTTCGAGACGTTCGTTGAAAGTCGTAGGAAGTTTGGTTCATCCATAGTGTGTCTATGAACGTTTGCATGACTAATCATCCTTTCTATGTTAATTGTTACACTAGCTTGCTATTCTTCAATTCGTTCGTTTGCTACGTGGTCATAGAAGGATTTCAATTTTGTAGACATATGATTATAATCTAAACGTAAGTGTAGTTCATATTAGACAACTATCTCTCAAGCTAGAAAACAACAAATGGTAGTTCTTGAGACTACAATATTATTTTTATGAAAATAATTATACTACATTATGATAGTAACACATAGACATTTACTTGTAACTCTATTTCTACGAAAGTTGAAAAGTGAACGTACCTTAGAATTTTAGTAATAGTCCTTCGTTATTCTTCATTATGTTATCAAGATAAGGGTTATGGGGAACCTCTATCATGATTCTTTTAGTCCCGTTAGGACAAAGAATGTTTAGAAGTTACATACCACTACAAGATTTATGATGACTTAGCTTGTGGTCCCCAAACGTTTCATGTATCCAAAGTTAGTGTTTACAATCTTTTTTTGCATTTGGTTTTGGCACATACATGGTGAGCAACTTGCACATTGAGTGAAATTTTGTTGGTGTGGATGATTCCACATTGTGTGATTAGTGTTAGGGTAATTTGGTCTACCATTGTCTCTCCTAGGTTGAGATGTTTTGGAACAAGGATGAGAATTTTCTTTTCTTCTCGGAGGAGGGTTTTTATCCTTTTTGTGGGTTTGTAAATCGACTCGGGTTTTAATAAGGTTTGTAACAATGTTTTACCTCATCATCACTTGCAATAGGGATTTTGGTGTTGTTTATAAGTATAAATTTTGGTTTTGAGTTTGGGTTTGATTCCATCAATTTTTCTTTTGACTCGACTTCTTGAGCTCTTACAAATTTTACTTGTTTGGTTTCGCTAGGTGATCCTTTGGTAAAATTAAATCCTAAACCGGTTTTATCTCCGAAAGGTTTTGAGAGAATTTATTTTTCTTTAACGTGAAAGACTACTATTCATTAAATTGATTTAACCTAGTTATGTCTTTTCTAAGTTCCTCATTTTCTAAACTTTAATGTTCATGTCATAATTCTAAATTCTATAATTACTCCTTACTTTTATCTAGCTTGATAGTTTAGCTTTTAATTCTAGTACTTCATTTTCTAATTTTATTTTAGCTTGTTTTAGAGTTTTATTTTTAGCCATGACTTTTAATCCTAGTTTGCATAGTCTACTATATTCATTATCTATGTCATTTTCGTCTAGTGATGATTGATTATCACTAAAATATTCGGTTTCGGGTAATTAGTCCTCATGGGATCTTTACGCCATAAGACACTCTTTTCGTCTTTTGTCTGCTCTCTCTTCATCATCGTCACTATTCACTCAAGCTCTCCCACGAAACGCCTTTGTTTTTGATATTTATTTGTTTAAGGACATTCTCCGTGAGATGATTGGGATCTCCACACTTGAAACTTTCTCTTTCACTTGTCTTATTTTTGTCATCTTTATTTTCTTTGGTTGATCTTCTTTCTTCATATGGTTGGTTTTACGATTCGTTCCTTGTCTTTTGAGAATGTCTTTGATGTTTGTTACGGCATGGCGTATTCTTCATCTTTCACTATCGGACGTTTGAAACTATTTTCTCACTAGATTCCTTTTCTAAGCTTTCAAGGCCATAGATCTACTTTGTTCTCTTGGTTTGACGGTTTCGGGTCTCTTCTAGATTACCATTCACACTTCACCCTAGATCTCTTTTAACGTTTCAATAAGTTAGTACAAGTGAAAGAGTTGTTAGATTCTTTGTTTCTTAATTGCCGTGACTTTTGCGAGGCGATATTTAGGATGCAAGTGCCACTAAGAAACTTCCTACACACATTTCTTGCTAGAAAAAACCATTCATCATAGTGCTTTTAGACTTTGTTATATAGTGTTAATTTTTAGCAAAAGCTTTATCATTGTTTCAATCTTTATGGATCATGTTTTGTTCCATATTGTTTTGATCATGAAGATTATTTTATTTGCTTTGACTTGATTATTACCTTGATGAGTGATTAATAAAGTTTATCCCAATTTTCCTTTGCGGTTTGTCACATAAAATTCTTTCATTTCTTTACGTGGTAATGTATTTAATTACCATTTTGGCTTTATTATTTTTAGCAAAGTTTCTTTTTTCAGATCATCATTTTGTTTATGAAAAGAGTACATTTTTTCTCTTTTTTGTTTCTGGATTAAATTGAATGGAGGAAATCACCTGCTGGTAATACATGCCCAAAGATCTAGATCGTTGATACTAATGTTTCGAATCTATTTTTCCTTAAATAAATCCATCACTTTCAAATACGTGGTGGTACTTTGCCTAAATTGCCTTCTATATATTTTTTTCCAATTCCTTTAGATGATTCATGTTTTTTAAAATAATATTTATTATAAAAATCTGTTTTTAACGTGGCTCCTGGATTCCAATTGTGAAAACTAGAAGGGGGTTGAATGTTGATAGCTTTTTAATTTTATGTTTTAGTTTGTTTATAAAAAATTTGATATTCGACTTTTTGTGAATTCAACACCTTGCACAATATGCACATTACAAATTTGTTTATAAAGCAAATATATAGATAAGTGAGTTAGAAAGATCATTCACTCTCTCATGGATTATTGGGGTTCGGTTACGAACTCCTCTTCGGCCCTACTCCACTCCCGAGCATCAATATCGCGAGTTTTCTGCACTATGTCCAACAAACTCCTTTATGCTGTGAAATCCGTACACTTCGTTGCTTATTTCAATTTTTCCCCTTGACACTAAGCTAGTTGCGAGTTCTAATCTTTGCTTGAACCTTTCTTTCACTTACACAACTTTTACTTACCTAGTTTAACGACTTCACAACTTCACAAACTTCTTTCACCGCACTTCACAACTTCTTCACGACTCAAATAGATTCTTCATCGTCTTTTTTCACCACTTCTTCACAACTTCACTTAACCACACCACTTTTATCATATATAATCGAACATTATAGTAAAGCTTCACAATTGATCTAGCTACTACACACAACTTCAAGAGCTATAAAAATGATTTACAAATATTATGTGTTATGAATACAACAAGCTTTGCTATTTAACAACTAATGGTGTAATACTTATTCACTTGATGATGAAGTATTCTTTTTTGGCACTTGAAAAATTAGGCTTGGATTACTTGAAACAAAGCTAAATGATTAATATGATCATAGGGATTTTATAGGGATCTGTCGGGTGTTTTGAGCAGAAAGAATGAGTGCAAGATCGTAAGATATAAATGTTGGGGAATAGTCCAGTATTTATAGAACAGACTGGAGGAGCGGGCGTGGTACTGGCCGGCCCATTAATATTGGGTGCCAGCCCCTTAATTTACAGGGTATTGGCGCAAATGTAATTAAGGGAGCTGCCCCTTTTCAGAGTCTCCCTTTTTGTCACTTATTCAGGGAGGTGTTTACTGGACACATTTCTAGCTGTTTTAGGTCGATAATTTGAAATTCAAAAATGTGTTTATTTTGAATAAAAAATTTATTTTAATTGTAAAAAATGTTTTGTGATGTTTATAAAAAATTTATCACATTTTATAAAAGTTGTCTTTGATCATTAAAATGCATCAAAGCATTTGTTTATTCATACCTTGGAGTGAAATAAGTTTGAAATGAATATTAACCACTAATTACTTGTTTATGTTTTAATTTTTCATTGAATGTTTTTATATTTTGTGATTATCAAAATGAAAGGATGTGAAAAATATTAATAATGTTTTCAGGCATTATTTCTATCAACAAAAACTATTACCATCTTGGAGATAATCACTCGTAAACACCGCCCTAAATTCTGCTCATCCTAAATCAAGATTTTATCCCAAATCTAACCTAACCAATTGCATGATCATGACCCAAACCAAGCCCTATTCATTATAACATCATTAATATTTTGTATTTTATGTGAACCCTTGTAACGACCCAAACCCACTCCGGAGAGTAGGCCGAAACTTCATAATCATGGTGTCATATCAAAGCATAATAAAGGCATAAAGTCATGAATGATAATATAAAACAAAGTGGAAAGCCGGAATCAAACATCGGCTCCCGATTATGAGATCAACATGAATAACGTAAAAGA